>SNQJ01S0041900.1:34957-49194 GCA_010110895.2 Picea sitchensis
GGGGGGGAGGGGGTGGGGATCTACCATAGTTAATCTCCTTTTGACACAACACTAATCCATTAATTGTGTGCCCCCGGGAAGTGTGGTTATCCTAACCACACCCAACCTCCCCACAATAGACATGGATATGACACATGTCCAGTGTCACATTAACTGAAGGAAAAGGAAAAATTTGAATTTATTATTAATTTCCCGCTAATTATAAAATGACACATATGCATCTCAGGTGAAAAGGGAAAAAATTCAAATCTTTAGTTTATTTGAGTTTGTGAAGAATTTGAGCGCCCAATTCATATTTTCTACCAATATTCGCCATCATCACTCTAGTCCGATACCTATCTGGGTTAGCTTCATTCACGGGCAACTTTAAATATTTACTATGCTTTCTACTATCATTATCAAAATGTAAACATACCAACCTACATAAAGTAAGAAAAATCTAAATATCGTAGAAGAAGATCTTATTGACAGAGATAAAGATGTTGTTTATCATGTTTTGTCGTTCGAACCCTCTGTGTTATACCAACATGAAAACAAAGGTTTTCGATATGTAGTTGACCAATATTACACATGGGAATCTATCCTCACCAAATTCATAGTACCTCAAGTTTACCATTTTCCAGAATTCGTAGTGTGGTGCGCAAAGAATTATATTCCATCGAAAAGAGATATAATTTCCAAAGTCGGTTATGTTCTCATTGAATTAAATGCTTAGACTATTAGTGAAATGATAATATGGCCACTTAATCATGATAGTGAACCACTAAACGAACTAGTAGAAACCAAATATTTCAGAGAACTGGAATCAAAATATAGGGTTTCTCTGCTACAGTCATACCTTTGTACAAATCTTGATGTGCCTTGTGATAATGTTGTGATTCAAACAAGTTTCATTCCCAAGACTTCTCAGAATTTGTTTCCGTGATTTCTATGATATTGGGGAAAAGGGATGATTTGACATTTGATAAATTTGTGTTAGGGATAATGGTCTCAATATTCCCTATCATAGTCAAACCCATCACTAAATTCAATTATGCTCAGTTCATAGAAGATCAAAATCACTACCAGCTTTCTGAATTTGAGTCTCTCAAAAGCTTTAGATATCATTCATACCTAGTCCACCTTTTTCTGTTCACACAATTATTTCAGCGTATGCATCTAGAACAAAAGATTGAAGATGATATTGGTAATCCAACCTCAGATACTCACTAGACTTCTATGATTATAAAGAAACCTTTGAATGTTGATTTTTCATAGTATATGGATCAATTTATGTCTAAAGCTTACCAAATCATACACAATTAGGCTCCTCCTATAATATTTCCTGAGTGCAAAAAATTGTTACAGTTAAGCCCAAACAAAAGAGTGGGAGATTGGTATGTGATGCAGGAGCATCATCTTCATCATTTAATGAGGCTTGGTGGAAAATGACTCAACATCCAACGCAATGCACTTTAACTGGTTTGGATCCCAAGGAGGGCGCATCACTTTAATTTTGAGACCTTTATAATTAAATATCCCATAAGCTATTCAGGCTAGAGCCATTGTATATGCTCCAGAATGTTGTAATTGTCTTTAATGATTGTATATTGTACATATTTTGAATGTCGACTTATACCTAAATTGTAAATGTTCATTTACAGTAATAATCTTAGTGGTAGGATTATTTTAATTGTGAAGTGAAAGCACTAGAATAGTTTGGAGGGAAGGCTTGAGAAGCCCCTTCATGTATAAATCAATGTAATCTATGCCCAAAGAAGGCTATTGAAGGTTGTTGAAACTCTTTTAAATTATTGTCGAAGAAATATGGAAGAAAAGAATTGCTCACACATTTTTGAGACTGTGAATTTGTTTATCTCTGTGTAACTGGAAAAATGTTGTGTTGTTATCTATGTGTTTGTGTGTGTGCATCTAAATGGTTGATTGAATAAGTTATAAATGTTATTGTAAGTTTAAATGTTTTTTCTTATGAAAGTCTTGGTTCAAGGAGTGAACAGTGCCAACGCAAGGAGTGCAGAGGCCGAACCATATGCAGGTTCATAAGATCAGGAGAGATAGGGTAAGTTTACATTGAGCAAGCACAAGTAGTGCACATACACTTAGAATAGTGTAAAATATCAAAGGGGAGACAAAGTGCAAGGAGTGCACAATGCCAACACTTTGTTAAGTGTTGATAAATCTCAAGAGAGATAGCGCAAGGAGTGCACATGTGAATTTTCCAAGTCCCAATCTCAGGAGGGAAGCACAAAGTGTGCACCAGAGGTTGAGTCATCTAAGTGACAAAGCTCAAGGAGGGATAGTGAGTGTAAGTCCCCAAGGGGAGAATCCCTTTGTGTGAGGTCAAATAGATGAGATCTGTTCAGAAGGAGTCAGAATCCCTTACAACGGTTGATCAAGGAGAAGGAGCATGGTTGTTAATCCCTAAGTCCTTCAAACTTCATTGCTTCAACATATTTGAGTTGTTTGTATCAAGTGAGACCCGAAGCTCCAAAGTCACTAAGTGAATATACACCGTATATCAGTGGGTGAGTGCGAGCCGTTGGATCCTCAATTGGTTCGACAATTCAGAAATCTGGGAGAATTTGGTCGTTGTTGCGTGTAGTGTAGAATCCCCTAAAGTCCCGAAGCCCGGAGTTAATCCTGATCGTTCTTTGACGGGTAAACATAAACTGTAGATATCGAGTAATTCGGTTTCGGCTATCCAGGTGGTTTTTGGGTTATAGTTGTGTGGTGTACAAAATTCCTTAAGCTCGGAGCCCCAAAGTCTTTCTTAGTCATAGATAGTGCCAAGGTGGTTGACCCTATCCATCATCCGATTGAACCTTGAGTTGGCGTTGGATCCCAATGGAAGGACAGGGTAATACCTACACCTGTCGGTTAATTTACTTTATGATCGGGTTCGATTGGTAATAACTCTAATGAATTGAGAGTCTTTGTTGGATTGGGTAACTTTCTCTCGAATCATCAGAGTCCGGAGTGAACATAGACCATTGATCCGAGAGAAAACACTAACCACCAGATCTATGGATTACAACACTTTGCCAATTCAGAAGTTTTGGGCATGGAGTGTTATGTTGGTAAATCCTCCAGAGCGTCGAAGTTCCAGAGCAGCATAATACATTCTTCTAAATTAATCTTAAGGTTTTAATCCTGAGATCATGTGCATGACTCCGCTGGAGCAAAATTTCCCTCGCGAATAAGAACTTTCACGCAGTACGAGAAGAAGCCATGTGGTAAGAGTTTAAGGGTTTTGCAAGGACCCGCGAGCCAGTTCGGATCTATGTAGTTCGATCCTAGACCAAGAGGTCATGAAATCCCATAGGGGGTTTGCATCAAGTGGTATCAGAGAAGGAATAAGGTCCGTGAGAAGAAATATCCGGAACCATGACACCAAGGAGACGTAGGGAGAGACATGTAGCCAATGCAACTATGGAGGAGGAAATGAGACAAATTCATGCAAGGTCGGATGCCATGGAAATAACACAAAGGAGAGCACTAGAGATAGGTGATGTTAGTGATGATAAAATTGAAAATATAGAAGAGGAAGTTGTAGGAGAAGAAGCAGCAGAGGAGTGACTATTGAGATTTATTGTTAAGCTGGGAACCAAAGCGAAGATGGAAGTTCCATTGTATGAAGGTAATTTGGATAGAGAATATTTTCTTGACTGGATAAGTGCTTTAGACAAGTACTTTGATTATGAGGAGATTGATCATGAGAATAAAGTAAAGCATGTGGTGACCATGTTGAAGGGATATGCATCTTTATGGTGGGACGAGTTGCAAGATGACAAGAGGAGGAAAGGTAAGTCCAATATTAAGAGTTGGGATAGAATGGTGGCTAAGCTTAAGGATAAATTCATACCCAAGGATTATCAGTTGAATCTGTTCAGCAGGTTGTAGAATCTGAGACAGACAGGTTTGTCGGTGAAGGAATATACCGAAGAATTCTATAAGCTAAATATAAGAGAAGGACATAAGGAAAACGAGGAAGAGAAAGTTGCTAGGTATATTAATGGATTGAGGTATGAAATTTGGGATGAAATTAGTCTAGTAATGATGAGGACTATAGAATATGCTTATCAGGTATCCATAAAGGCATAAGAAAAATTGGCAAGGAAACAAAGTCATAGGAACAGGGGAAAGAATTCTAGTAGGGGAAAATAAACCACCAGAGAAAAGTTCCAGAAATCAAGGCGAGAAGATGGAGGATATAACAATCAGCTAAGTAGAGGAGGATACTTGTTGGCCCTTGACCAAGTTTTGGAGATCCTTGGTCAGGTTTGACCTAATTTGGAACTTTGATAAAATGTCGAAGGTGGAGCACAAGTCGAAGCAGATATCGCGGAATCTAGGCCCCTTTTTAGGGCTTTGTGGGTTTTGGGCTTATGTAATAGGTATGGGGATTTTGGCCCATGGGTTTACCCATGTTTAGGCCCATTTTGTAATATATAAATAGATGTCTAGGCGATGGAAGAGGAGACAATATAGACAATATAGGCATCTATGTGATGATGTGCTAAGTACAAGTGATAGTTGTACATGCTTTGTGCATACTATGTGAAACTTACAAGGCTAAGTGCAAGTGACTGTAAGAGATTGTGTAAAGGATTTGTGCAGTAACCTAGCTTGGGGAAGGAGGATCTGGTGAGGTGCGTGCAAATCTCTTGTCATATGTGGAGTAGGACATTATGGCTTTGTGCATGTAGATGATTGAAAAAAGATAATAAAGAAGACGAAGAGTTGGTCGACGTAGCCCCAGGCTGGGGGTGAACCACATATATCCTTTGTTATGGATGCTTTGTGCATCTTGATTATTGTGTTTTGTCTTTGATGTGATTTATGCTTAGTGTTGTTATCTTTATGATTGTTAGAAGCATATGATATAATAGCTTAGTTCTTGGTAATGAAAATGCTAGATCTGATCTGTTTCTTTATGCTAAGTGCTTAAATGTGTTGAATCTTGTTGAATACTGTGACGCCCTATAATTAGGGTTTATCTACGATGTAGACAAAGGTTAAGTAATAATGAATGACATCTGCTAAGTGATTTGTTAGAGTATTTTAATCACAGATCTGTGTCCCAGCTAAGGTTGCATACATTGGAGTCCTACAACCACCCTTGCCTCTACCTCGGGTGAGACTTCATCTGCTTCGCAGGTGTTGTCGAAAGGGCTGGTAGTTAGGGTTTTTTTGGTGCGTTGTTGAAGCATTGAACCCTGGGTCTACCCCTATGCCAAAAAATGGTTTCGTTGTCAAGACGTGAAACTATGATTGTTGGGAACTAAGGAAAAGAAAGAAATCTTTGTGCATAGATCTGTTGCGTTAGTGCCTAGTGTTCTACTTGATTTACGAAGTTCTGTGGAGGCAGATCTGAAGAAAGGAGGTAATATTTGAAATCTTTGTGCTTTGATAAAGGTAAGATAAGTGGAATTTTTTTTTTCGAAAGTATGGATCTAGGTATGTTTGATAAATTTTGTCCTAATATGAAAACTAGGGCACAATTAGAAGAAAGAATATTTGATATGAGTAGATCTGATAGAAATAATGAAAGATATGTTATTCCTATGCATAGAAAGAATGTTTGGACTAACAAATGGATGCAAGATCCTAGGAAAATTTTCTGCAGGTTAGTTACTATGATCCTAGTGTGCAGTACAAGAAAGGTTGGGGATCATTTAAGAGAAAGAGAGGATTAACCATTTGTTACAGTTGTAGAAGACCAGGCCATCTTGCTAAGGATTTCCTTGATAAACGACCTAGTTTTGTTTGTTGTAAAGCTATGGACTATGAAGTTTTGGATTGTCGTAGAATGATTGCTAAACTTGAAAGAATGAATATGGAACAAGATAAACATGAGAACGAATCAGAAATTAAGACTATGGAAGAACCCCAGAAAGGATCAGAGGTTGTATTGTCAGAAATAAAAGAAACCTTTAATGATCATAGAGACATCAATCTATCAGAAAACTTAAAAAACAAAGAATGCATAGAAGCAAGAATAGGAGACTTTGACATAGACTGTGTTCTGGACAAGGAAACACAGGTGAATTTCATGACAAAGAACTTGGTAAATTTTAGGGAAGCCTTCTATGATTCCCTCATTGGGAGGATTAGGATTATTTAGAAGAAATTTGATAAACCTATGTGGAATACTTACCTAGACATCTATGAGTGCTCACGGAACTTTGACAGAAGAAGAATTTGAGGTTGTTAAATTTATTGAGAACAATGCCCCATTTGCCATGTTACTAGGAAAAACCTGGATTGAGAAAGATCATATCCTAAGAAAACAAGAAGAGGAAGCTCTAGAACAAAAAAAGCAAGAACTAAGAGACTTCATGGCTAAGAGAATAGCACACTTACTAGAAGAACAAGAAAACTAGTTGAAGCTACCGAGGACCAGTAATCTGGATGTCGAAGTTGAAAGAACGCAAGCAAACCTGAAACACCTGCCTGTACAAGAGAGTAGAGCGCCTACCCTAGATAGAGAAGAAGTATTGGCCTTGTACCTTACGAAATACCATCAACGACGCAAAGTTACTATGATAAGAGGAGATAAGAATCAGAATGGGAAGAGGAACATAGTAACGTAGATCACAGGGAGGAAGGCTAGAAATCTTAGCAAGAAGAAGGAAAAGTTGGAAAAATTACAGGAAGGTCCAGAGAAGACTTCGTAGAAGGAAGGTCTCCAGAATTTGAAATTCGTCGGAATATCAGAGCAAATCAGATTGGCACTTCACCATGGCAGAGAGATATGACTATTGGAGGCATTATAACTATTAGATTGACATTCTCGAATGGTTAGAACAACAGTTATGATCAGAAACCTCGCCATCAGACCGATGGGACTGCACCGTAATGAACAGATCTGCATTGATGAAGTCTTCTTATCCATTGGAAGGATCTATTACATCATTGTCTACTTATCCCGTTGATTGTTTCGCCGAGCACACTTTCACAAATTGCATCCGAGCCAACAAGAGAACTCATTGTTACTGTGTTGTGCTTATTGAGACCTTTCCATCCATTCTATTGCATTGATATATTGTTCATCAACCTGAGATATCTGATCTCGAGCATGCATGTCGAACAAGCTCAATGCTGTGGAAAATTTAGTAGAGGAAATTTTAATCAATATAATGGAAGAGAGAGTGATTTCCACGGGAGCTCAAGCCTCATCAATGCAAGGATTGCAAGCCTCCCCTTTGATTGCTCACAGATCCGGACCATCCCAAGCTGCAGATGAGAAAAGAACCAAACATCGAGATGATTTGGAAAACATGAAGTTAATCCCTTCCATCATGCCCGACTACATCCCACCTCGGGCCAGTGCGGTGAATTGTGGCAGTGTCCCCAGGCACTTCGACTACACCTTGGTTACTGCGTACCTCCCAAAGGGGATACACATAATAAATCCTTAGCCAGATAAGATCATGACACTAAAGATTAGCGACATTAACCTAGGGTATCACAAGAATTTCAGCATGCTCTCTCCTCATAGGTATTTGACTAGGACGAAGGGGAAGAAGTCGAGGATAATCCCCCAACCATGGACTATGGACCTCGCACAGTCCACCATCCCGACCATAATGAAAATACCCCTTTTTGGAAGGCACCAAGAGGTTAACGAATGCGTTAAGCTCCTGATGTCGAGCTTCCATGATGGTTATTTATGGCTAGACAGACGCATCACCGTTGATCCGGCGATGATCCATAGGATCACTGGATTGAGCACGCAGGGACCAAAACCACAAGAATTATACCCAAGGAAGGCTGCAAACCGTGCCCTAGTGTAGAATATTAAAGATACATATGGTGATGTAGAGAAGGGGAAGAAATGCTACAAGGTAGCCTCCATCCAGAATGGCGCAGTGTGCCTTGCTTGCTAGTTGATTTTTGGTAAGCTAGTTCGGAAGAAAAAACCCGCACAGGTCACAGGGTTTGTTGTTGACCTCATAGGGAAATGCGTGGAGGGGCTATAGATGAAGTGGGAAAAGTACTTAGTGAATCAGTTAGACCAAGACTGACGCAAAGCTCAGGATCAGGGCTATGAGTTCCATTTTAGTTGGTTTCTAATCCTCATCGCGTTCATAGCTTGGGAGATGTCGGAAGGTGCGACCTTCCCTGAACTAGAGCCATAAGAACCCTTAGATGCGAAGTTCACTTCGTTATGGTATTCAAGCGACATGGGAAAAAAATGGCAATCAAACGCAGTGTTCCACACCTACTACCTGCAGTTAAAGAGGGATATTGAGGTTGTCCCTCGTATAACACTGAACACCCATGCATAGGTTCAGGCCATTTGAAGTTCCACGTAGACAAACATTTTATCTACATCACTGCACGTGGAGATGAACACAAATAAGTATTGCAGAGTTATTACAAACTCACAGAAGAAGACTTAGAAGAAATAACTAAGGAGTGACCTGTAGAACTCCTTATCCATGTTTACCCCACATAACTGTCTGATCCCGAACTAATCGAAAGCCCGGTGATCACTCATGAAGGGCATGATACACTTGGAACTAGTAGAAGGAAGAAGACAAAAGAAGTCCAGTAGTTGAGTAGTGCATCAAAAGAAACTGCTTCAGACTCATAGAAAAACGGTTTATGTTTACCCTGTACGAACTCAACTGTGTTGTCTTCTATAACTTTAGCTTTTCCACCATCTCTATGGATACTAAATTATCAGTGCTCCCACTATCTATGATCACCTTTGCAAACTCTTCCCTTAGTCTTGCAAGAAATTATGAATAAACTATTTCTTTGGACTGGTTCTCATACCTCCTCTTCTAGCTTCACCAGAGATTTCCTCATCATAAGTGATCTTCCTTCTTAAACATCTTATGTTGTCTCCTTTGTCTCCATAGTCTCTTGTTGAGCCTTAGTGATGTGATCTCTTCTAAAACATGTAGTTCTGTTTTCAGGACATTCAAAAGACTTGTGTCATGTCTTCCCACAAGCATAACACCCGACTTCTCTTCCTCTGCCTCTTCCTCTACCTCTTGGAAAAGGGTTCCTTCTTCTAGAGTATTGTTGGCACAGGGGCAGACCCAAGGTTCAATGCTTCAACCAAGTGGAGAATCCCCTGAATTCCCGAAGCACAAAGTTAATCCTAACCATTCTTTGATGGGTAAACATAAACCGTATATATTGAGTAATTCGAAGATTCGACTATCCAGGTGGTTTTTGGGTGATAGTTGTGTGGTTTACAAAAGTCCTGAAGCCCGGAGCCCTGGATTGTTTCTTAGTCGTATATTGTGCCAAGGAGTTGGAAAATTTCCACTGTCTGATTGAACCTTGAGTTAACGTTAGATCCCATTGGAAGGACAGGGTAACACCTATGCCTACCGGTTAAATTACTTTATGACCGGGTTATTTCGATAATCACTCCAATGAATTGACAATATTTTTTGGGTTGGGTAACTTTCTCCCAAACCCTCGGAGTCCAAAGTGAACACAGACTGTTGATCTGAGAGAAAACACCAACCGTCAAATCTATGGATTACGACACTTGGCCAATTTGGAAGTTTTGGGCACGGAGTGTTATGTTGGTAAATCCTCTAGAGAGTTGAAGTTCTGGAACGTCGGAATACACACTTCCAAATTAATCTTGAGGTTTTAATCCTGCGATCATGTGAACGACTCTGCTAGAGCAAGAGGGCCTTCACGAATACAAACTTTTGTGCAGTACAGGAAGAAGGACCATGGTAATAGTTTAAGGGTTCTTCGAGGAATCGAGAGCCACTTCGAATCCTGTGTAGTTTAATGCTATATCGAGAGGTCATACATGCCCATAGGGGGTTTGAATCAATATTTTTTTTAACATTATACTGAAATTAGGGTTTATGATTTTCAACTTGCTCCCTTTCACTTTCTTGTTTTTATGACTCCCACAATATGTTAGAAAAATATTTAACTCAGATGAAATTACTTTGTGCCAAATAAGTATAAGGTGAATTTTAAATTGAAGAAGGAAGTAGGTCCTTTCATTGTGAATACCAAGTCAACATTGTAGGTGAAAACAAAGATTCTTTCATCTCTAGGATCACAACAGGGATAACCATGGAATTATGACCCTCGTGGCATAATTTCATCAAAAATAATTTTACATGGAAAAATTTCTTATCAACATCATCAAAAAGAGAAACTGGAGATATTAGAAAATCAAGATAGTTGGCAAGATGTTATGAACATTCTATAGATCCATGGTAAAGCATCTAGTCAATCAAAAAAGTCCCCATTCACACAAACTCCACAATATTTTGAAAATACATACAAAAGGAAACATTCAGAGTCTACCTTAAAGAATTCAGAGATGGGGAAGAAGGATCAACCAAAAGGTAGAAATTAGAAGAAATTGAAGAGGAAGAAGAAATAGAGTTTCCTGAAGAAATAATGACAAATAAAAAGGGCCATGGTGTGACTATAGAGGTGATATATTCATAAAAGCTCAAAGGTGTGGCAGGTCAAAGTGAATCAAAGTCAGGTTCTAGTTATCCATCAAGGCAATTAGATCAAGTGCAACAATTCATGGAAACTAAAAAAGTGGGTGCAAGTATCAAAAAGAGCATGATTCCAAAAGTCTATGACCATGATGAATATCATACCAGAATGATCTCAGTTGTAGATTATGAGAAAGGGAGGTTGAATATAGCAGTCATGGAGCCAAAGGATCAGAAAAAAGTAGCAAACGTATCTATTGATTTAAATAATGTGAATCATTTGGATAAATTGGACTTACATATACAAACTGGAGAGATGATAAGCATAGATTCTATGATAGCTAATATTGGAATCAAGAAACTTCAAGACATCAATGATAATCTCATAACTTAGTTAAAGAATGAAATTTTTTCTACTAGGACTAGACATATAAGAGTGGAGGAGCTATAACAATGGATAATAGAACTTAGAACCAATCCAAAATATGATGCATCCATACAATAACTGATGAAATTACAAGACAAAGAAATCCAAGTTTTGAAACAAAATCTTAAAATGCTAGGAATTGACCATGTATAGATTTGAGAAATCCGGGAAATTCAGGTAGAGAAAGACCATCTTGTGAATAAAATGGTAGAGGGGCGAGCAAATGGAAATGTATGAAAAATAGATTGAAAGTTTAAAACACGGGTATTCTTCTCTTCAAGTAGTAGAAACATCAGATTCAATAGCTAGACTATCAAGGAATTAACAGATATAAACCTAAAAGGTGTTAAAATTGAAATCCTAAAGAAAACAATCTCAAAGAAGAAAGAAGAAATCAAAGACAAAGACAAAGTTATTTTGGAATATCAGAAGTTGAAGGATAAAATGTTAACTGATATGGAAAAGATGAAGACTAAACTGTTAGGTAAACCATGTTTGGTAAGAGCCATGCATCTCATATGGGATGAAATTATCAGTGAAGTAGTCAGGCTTTGGGATTACTTCAAAATAATAGATGATGAAATGTTGTTGGTAGATTAAGAATATGAAGTGATACAAAAATCATTTCATGAATTGGGAACAAGACCACAAGTAACCACTCAGATCATAAAGTTTCTGAATTCAAATTCTAGAGAAATATTGTTGAGGAAAGGTTTTAATGAGAGAACAACAATGGTGATGGAAACTAAAAGAATATTCACAAAGAGGAATCTAATACAGCAAGCTCAGAATGAATGCATAAAATTAAAAAGGAATGTGGAAGATTTTTCCAAAAAAAAATAGAATTTAGTGGAAATGGGGTTACCTTCAGCTTGGGATAAAGATGGCAATTTATTTTCATATGAAAACTACAGAAAAAAAAAAAATTATCGCCAGAGAAAAATATGATAAGTTTCATAATATAACCAATACTCTGAGAGGTCAAACCATTTTTTTATCTACTCATATATGAATTCTATCTTTTATGGAAAACAAATAACTTATTATCACATACCCCTACATACGAAATATACACTAAGTTGGATATTTCATTTAGATAGATGAAATATTCCAGTTACCCTTCAGATGCGACTTGGAATATTCTCCTCCAACTGTTGGTAGGGTGACTCATAAAATAAGAATAAAATTAGGAATTGACTCCTCCAGTTGTCCTATTTTTAGAGAGTCAAAGATTTTGTTGTACCTCAATTTTCTAAAAAATAGGATCGAATAACCATTTTTGTTTTTGACCTATCTTGTATAAATGCTCATGAGAACTCAATGTAAAAGGGAGATTTGTTTCTCGAGCTTAAGTCTTAATAAAAATCTCTACAAGTTTTGAAGACTCAAACTTTGTGTTTCAGATTATGTGATCTCTCTTTCTCTTTTTTACCTCTATGCTCTTAATTTCTTCTTAGATGTATCTACTACCATGAATGTGATGATTTAGTAAAACAACTACCATCATAACGCTGCAAAGGTATTATTAAAAGTTTCATATTCATTCAAAAATATTGTGAGAATAAAAGAAGACATGTGCTTATATTTCATTTTTCCTTTTTGAATTAAAAGAAGTATTCTTTAAAGTTCAAACTGTATTCTGGTTTTAAGATACATAAACAAACATTACTTCTTCTTATTGAAAGTTAATTAATATTTATTAAAAGATACATTGCTCTAATTTTCAATTAGTTTGTCTCTAAATTCTTCTTTCATCTTATAAATATTTAATTTTCTGAAACGTAGAATGATTTTCCTTCTCATATTAAATCTTTAAAAATTTAAAGACTAAAGATACATGCCTAAATTAGCAACAAAAACACTTTGTTTTAGTACAGATCAACTAAAAAAAACAAATCAATTAATCTAATGGATTCCTTGGCATAGTTTCCTAGCAAGAACCATCTCAAGGGTTACAACATTCCTTTGGCACCATTTTCGAGGACTCGAATTAAAGAAATTTATTTTTCCCTGGGAAAGACGACAATAAAACCTACTCATTGTTGGTGAAAAAAGAGATGGGAAGGATTAAAAATCCTTCACCTAGCGACTCCTTACTTCCAATCCTGGCATCAGGAAATAGAAACACTCATGTGCTGGATTCCACCGTTATTCATTGTGATAAGCAGAGTTGTGTGGAGCTCTCAGAGAATACAGTGTTTCATGACAATTCGAAACACATTGAGATCAAATACCATTACATCTGAGACATGGTTCAAAGGAAGGAAGTACTAGTGAAGTACCTTCGTACAGATGAGTAGGTTGTTGATGTTCTTACCAAACCCATTTCCAGGACAAAGTTTGAGTACTTTCGTGACAAACCTGGCATGGCAGAGAATGCATCTCTCACTGAGAGGGAGTTTTAATGCTTGCAACTTCCTGAGACATTATCCAGATCGTACTACTATGTGAATGAGTTGAGTTGATTTGTGAGGACACTTATCTGAGAGGGATAAGTGGGTTTGGGCTTACATCCCAATGTCCCTTTTGGAGATCACATGAGGACACATCAATGGAGTTGACCTTGATGTCAAACACTATGGGGAGTTGAACCTAGTGTTTCTAGATGGAGTAGCATCTAGAAGTTCATATCGTACTCCTCTATGATTGAGTTGAGTTGATCTATGAGGACACTTATCCGAGAGGCATAAGTGGGTTTAGGATTATAGCCCAATGTCCCTTGTGGAGAGCACATGAGGACATGTCAAGGGAGTTGGCCTTGATGTCACACACTATGGGGAGTTGACCCTAGTGTTTCTAGAGGGAGTAGCCTCTAGAAGTCCACATGGGGGTTCCATGTGTGACAGACCTTTTTCTACAATTCCCCGAGTAAGCATGAGGCGTACCTTCTCCTACATTGGGCTGCAGACCAAGGGAGATAGGATACATTTATCGCAAACTTCTACTTGTGGTAAATGGGCCCAGGTGTAGTCCTTCCTTGATCATGACAAGGAATAATATAGAATTGAGGTGCCTGAGGTGCTTTCCACGTGTCATTTAGCATCAGGTTGACATTCACTCACAGGGGTGTACCTGTGGTGAACAACCCTGGTGTAGTCTTTGTCCTGGTCATGCCAATTTGACAAGGAATGATAAAGACTCAATATGCTAGATGTTATCACATGTGGACCCAGAGTGAGATTGATCTCAAAGAGAGTCAATTGGCTCAGAGGGAGAGCCGCAAAAGGAGTTTCCCCTTGATTCAGGTGGGAGAGAGGCATCTCCCAAGACTGACAGACAAGTGTCATGAGTCTAGTTTGTATACTTCATAAACAAGATTTGGCATGATGAAGAATGTCTCCCTCATTGAGAGGAAGTGTTGATGT
>SNQJ01S0041900.1:62446-74356 GCA_010110895.2 Picea sitchensis
TGTGATGAAGAGTCTTGACTCTTGACTCCTCCAACTCCCGGTATCCGAAACTCTGAAATGGAGTGGTTTCGCATTTCACGATTTCATCATTCTTGTCGTGAGTTTCCTTGACACCTCCAAAACTCGGTACTCCAAAATGGAGTCTTTTTTGATGTGCCTGTTTCACGATTTCGACGTTTCGCATTTCACAATTTCCTTGGTGAAGTGTTTTGACACTCCAACTCCAGGTATCTGGAAATTACACCAAAAGGTGTTTTTCACATTTTGACATTGCGACATAACGACATTTCTGTGATGAAGTGTTTCGACACTTCCAGCTCCCGGTATCCGGAACTCTGAAATGGAATCAGATGAACAATCTGGTATTTCGGCGATTCGCATTTCGGCATTTCAGCATTTCTGTGATGAAGTGTTTCGACACTTCCAACTCTTGGTATCTGGAACTCTGAAATGGATTCAGATCAATGGTCCGGTATTTCGGTGTTTCAACATTTCTGTGATGAAGTGTTTCGACACTTCCAACTCCCAGTATCCGAAACTCCGAAATGGAGTTTAGCTTCTGATACACCTCCAACTCCCGGTATCTGAAACTCCAAAATGGAGTTTAGATTCTGATATTTCCATGCGATCATCGTTGTGCTATTGGTCATGATCTTTACCATCAATGACAAACACGCATACTCTGCCTCTGTCTGAAAACATGCCAAAAATATCCCCATCGGTGTGTTGTTGGTCATGATCTTTGCCATCAATGAAAAACACGCATACTCTGCCTTTGTCTGAAAACATGCCAACATGAAGTAGCCTTGACCATCTTCCTCTTGCATTATTTGGCTTCCGCCTACCTAGGGAGAGAATAAGTGCTAAGAGTGGATATCACTTTCCATGACCATTTTCATTCCTCATTTCTTAGGTCAGTTCCATGTTCTTGGAACATAGGGGCATGTTGTTAAGATACTCATTATCTCCCACCAAGTATACTTTTATCTCTTTTTCAGATTTGTAAAAGGAAACGAAAAATGTACCAAGCATACTTGTGTGATTCTTTCGTGCTCGTTAAACCATGAAGGAGACATAAAATACAAAAGAATAAAAATAAAAAAGAAAGAGTGGGGGGTTTCACCACTTTTCTATTCTCAAAATGGAAACATCATTTGCGTTTCCCTTGAACATGGCACCTTCTTGAGTCATCATCATAGAGTTTGGTTTTATATTTCCTAGGAGTTGTCAAAGTAATATGAGTCAGAGATTCTCCTCCGATTGGTCACTCTTCTTGTCATCATGGAGAGTGCTTCAATGCCTCCTGCATTGTTGCACTATATTCATCCAACTCTTATGTCTTGCTACAAAGTCACCATTATGTCATGATATATGTTCAAGGGAAGTTTAATCTTGAGTTGACCATCTGTTTTTTTGTTTAATTTCAAAGTCGAACATCCCTATGTCAGTTTTACTTTGTGATACTCTCTCTTCACATCATCTCTCGGTGTATGTTTCATTTTGATTGATGGGGGATACATCAAGTCCCTCCTTAGATGGATCTCTTCCTATCGAATTAATCACATTACCTAGGAGAGGGATATAGAAACCATCTAGTACCTTGGATTTTTCATTCCTCAGTGGCAGGCCTACTTGTGATCGATAATGGGTTTATATAATTGAATCCTGATTGATTGATTCTATGAGTGTTTGACATCAGATCCTCTATTCACACTCGATATATTGTACTAGGTAACTTGGGGTCCATATTCATCATAAGTGGGTCCCCTCACATCTGTTAACAATATACATCAATGACCGATAATTAGATGATTTCTACCATGCTCAACATCAACTCATCTATTCACATGTTGTAGATTCGTACCATCAGGTTTTGAGGTGAATAACTTGGGTTTGGGGCCACAACATTCATTTACAACATCCCCTCCCAAGTTGTGATGGAGTATATCACTTGTATATGAAGAATTTGGTTGCACTCTCCTCAGTTCTCATTGTCTTCCTGACATCTATATGTTGTGTCATAGATCCACATTGTATCTTCTAGTGGCTATGATTATGTTCCTGACATAGATCCACATTGTATTTGCTGGTGAATATTATTGAGTTCATGACATCGATCCACATTGTATTGTCTCATGGCTATGGGATTATTGATGACATGGATTCATTGTGTATTCATTTGTGGCCATGATATAACATTTCGTATCATGGATCTGCAGTGTATTGTTTGGAGGCCATTCTCATTCAGAGTCTGAGTATGTCTACCTAGGGGATTCGTCTATATATGCTCTCATCCTTGGTTTTTGATTGCAATAATTCTTTGGTTTTCGAACCTCCTTTGTTATCTCCTTGCATTGCCTCACATGGACATTATTGTAATGTATTTCGGCCATCCACTCCTTTCCTGACCTCACATATTAGGGGGTATTTGTTATATCCTTAATTTCCATCTTATAGGAAAGAAATAAATCCATTAGAGGATAGAGGATGGAATACACCTTTTTCCTAAAGTTTGACCCTTTTTGGAGAAATTTTGGAGACCCTTGCAGAACACCTAGTAGAAAAAAAGCGAGGCCCTCGCTGGACATTAGTGTCTCAACAAGCGAGGCACTGTCAAAATTCTAGAATCAGGGAGTTACGAGGTGATAGGTGAGGGATGAGTTGGATATTCGTGTCAAGGGCCTAGAAAATCACATCATTCAAGTCTCTAGAGATCTCTATAAGATCTATAAGACTCTCCTAAGCCTCCTCCAAGAGCTATATAACAAAGGCAAGCCTTGGGAAAGGGAAGGAAATATTCAGAGTATTGTTATGCTATCCAATTGCAGAGGTATCCATCATCACAACCAGAAGTCAGCGATCCTAGCTTGATTAAGGAGTTGCAAGCAGAGGCAAGGACCAAGGAG
Organism: Picea sitchensis; assembly: GCA_010110895.2. NCBI lineage: Eukaryota > Viridiplantae > Streptophyta > Pinopsida > Pinales > Pinaceae > Picea > Picea sitchensis. The sequence goes on from SNQJ01S0041900.1 coordinate 65,353, forward strand.
GCTAAAGGAGGATGCATCTTCATCAAGTTGAGGTATGAATTAATATGTATTCTCTATGTTCCATTAATAAATCATTTGTTTTTTCCTCATGAATATTTGTCCTTTTTGCATAAATATTCAGATCTTGTTTATATTTTCATAGATCATATTAGATCCAAGCTAGATTCTAATAGTAGAAAGAGAAGAATAATGGTATTGTTTTTTCTGTGGTGTTCAATAAGAAGGTTTTATAAGTTGGAGTTGGAACTTTAGGACTGCAGTAGCCAAGAATACACTAAGGACAACCTTCAGGAAAAGGTATGCCATTCTCCCATCTTCTTGTGTAATGATCTTATTGCTTGTCTCTAAGAGAACCATAAGAAATATATCTCATTCATGTCTAGGATTTCTAGGCCAATCCTTGGGATATCTTACAGATTATTCAATGAGATCCCTGTGAGAAAAAATCCCATAACACTCATTTAATGCTTGGATCTTGATATGCTTCTTCAATGCCTAGATTATCTTCATTCTCTATGGTATTCTTAGACTTAATCACCTCGTCCTCTTCCTCTTGTTTCAAACCTATATTTTCTTGAGGAGGGACCCCAGTATAATGAGGATCTGTCAGCTGCTTAGCAGGATTCTCGGTGGGATGTTGGGATTTATAGAGTTTCTTTCCTCTCTTTTCTTCTTCCCATTTCTTCAACAATTCTTGTACTTTATTTTCTTCTTCCCACCTCTTCAACTCTTCCAATGCTTTGTAATTATTTTCCACTTCTTGGTTACTTTTTTCCTCACACTCTTTATTTTGTTTTTATTACAAGATCTTTATTCTTTGTTTCACCTCTGCTTATATTCTTTTTTTATCGAGCTCTTATTAAGTGATATATTCCTCATTCTTTTTCCACAATTCCTCCTCACTCTTACACTGAAGCTCCTATTTATGGAGTGCCTTGTTATTCTCTTCTTGGACATCCTATTGTTATAATTTTTCCTTCAATCAAATTTATTTTTCTCTTTTGACCTATTCTACTTCCCTTTTAGTGGTAAATCCTTGGGTTAAATCCTCCATCTATTGATCTAGATATATAGTTTTGAAAATTGTAAGACCAGGGGTAGCTTTCCTCTCCAAAACTTGGGCCCAATTTTGTGCATCCTTTGTAAACGCTTCTTATTTCCATTTGTTCATGAGCATATTGCCAATTGTAAGCGACCTACTCAGCATGTTTGGGCACCAAAAATTTGGAGTCATGTTTTATGAATATTATAGGGTCAATCCTATACTCCACATGACTCAAACCCTCCTCCCTGGCTTATGGGGTGTCTTTAAAAAAGTAATACCCATGTTGAAAACCATAAGGAATGAAGGTTATATTCTTATCTTTGATCAAAGAAGCCTTTAATCCTTGAAAAATATTCTGGGAACAAATTTCCCCTAGAACAACCTTGCCATGGAAACATGTAGGTAAAAGGTGAGGGCGACCATTTTCTCCAAAAATGTTGATATATGTGTGTTTTTATTCAATGTACTAGTTACCAAAATGCGAGAGAATTTTAATATCTTTATTTGATAATCTCGGACATTCTTGGAGGAAAATAATGGTATACAATTGTGCCAAAACAAGTCACATATCATGGCATATGATTTATTGTATTTTTTTTCCCACAATATGATGAAATAACTGTGAACAGGGTCCTCAGAGACATGCCAACTTAGATTCATCTCAACAAAAGAATTTTAGGTACATATGATGTCCAAAAAATAAGAATTCATGTAGAATGCAAGAAGCTCACTTGGGTAAGGGTTTTGATATTTATTATTTATCCTACTGAGATTCTTGGCAATGAAAGCACCCAAATTAAACATATTCCTATTAGTGGCCACAGTGTAATCCAATGGTACCCATGCCTTGGTAAAAAATGAGAAATCCTTTTCTTTGTACAATCATCATATAATAATCATGATATACATGTAAGGATATCGTAAACCCTTCACACCATACCACCCTAAGGACCTATTGAATTATTTCTTGTTCTCATGCCACCAATTGTCCATGATCTTGCCTACATCATGTTGTTTGTGAAACATTGTTACAAAATCAGTGTTGAGTAACGCTTCTGGTTTAGGTAGCTTGTAGTATTTACTGATTTTTAGGGGAAGAAACATCCCTAAACACTAACCCTAATCATCATTGATTATATAATTCTTGTTATCAACATGACTGATAATCCATTCCAATGCTTCTCTGCAAGGAAAAACCAAATCCCTCACTACAGCCATATGCAATCAATAATGATGAATGTTTTGGAAAACCCTATCATTCATTGCTTATATAGAAGGGTCACTGTGTGGTGTCGACTTGAAGTAGTATGCATCCATGATTTTAATGAATAATGTATTCCATGTAGGTAATGGAAATTTTTTTCTAGTGGTTGGATTAGTGTCCCTGTATAATGGTGGTTACACAAAAACCTTATTTAAAGGAAATATAATTATTGGCTCCAAGTTCTTTGTTGGTTATGCTCCTTTTTCCAGTGTCAGAGTGGATGCTTCTCTCATCTCTTTCACTTTCCCTTTCGATATTTTTGATGACTAATGGGTGGAAGATCTTCTTGGTGGCATTGTTCCTCAAATGAAACCAACCATTGATATAATGAGTTATGGAACACTATAAATCCTTTGAGTCACAATTTAAAATGAAAGGGACAACGATGAACCCTTATGCATGAACCTGCAAAAGAAGACATTTAACAAAATTGAGTATGATGAGAAAACACTTACTAGAGTAGAGGATGCAAAGAACTAAAATTTAGTTGTTATTTTCACAATTCAAAATGAAAATTGATCAGTACCTTAGAGGACAATTTTCTTTGTGAATAAATTTTGAACATCAAAATGCAAATGCGAAAAACAACTATCCAGGCTCTAATTTAAAGGATCAAGGGCCAAATCTAGAATAAAATCTCAATCATTTTAGTAGGATCCTACACATATTATGGTTTAAATGCTACCTTTAATCACTAAATTCACATTAAAGAAGCTTATATGACCAACGATGGATAACTAAGTGACTTTCTATTTATTTCAACATTTTTGAAATCATATATTTTGGCGTGCTTTCCTTCACTCGTCGAGACTTGGTAATAATGTGTATCATATGTTTCAAAATTGTGTTATTGTGGCACATTTTCACCAAACCCCGAAAGCATATTTCAAGAATATTCCTTCGCTTCATTGGTTCTCTCTCCTTCTCTCATCAGATCTCGACATAAAATATGTTAGAACCCTTTAAATAAATTTTTTAAAAACTTCTTCAGGAAACTCTGAAAAATAATTTTCAAGAAAAATTCAATCATGACACTTTTCGATTGACTGGTTTGACCATCGGTGTGCTTCACTTTACTTATCATATTTCAGAAAAAAATGTCTTACGTTTGAAAACTTGTGGTATAACAAAAATATGATCACCCAAATATGCATTAGGCCTTGGCAAAAAACAAACTCAACTATCGACACTTCGAAAAAACTTGCTACTAGTTACTTTTTTGATGACCCTTGATAGGATTATCATCCTTAAGGAGAAAAGTGTTCATAGACATGGACACTTGGAGAAAAATATTTTTTCACAATTTTTTCTCGATCGTGTTAGGTTTATTGGTAATTTAGGAAATAATACATCTTTTTGTGTTTTTTCATATATTTGATTTTTATTATTTTTTCTCAAAAAGATATTTCTTTTTATTCTTTTTCAAATTCTATATTGTTTGGATTTTTGAGGAAAAGAGACTCATTATATACCTTAAAATAAAATATGAAATGGGGAAATATTAAAAAATATGTAACTATAAGCGGTTCTAGCATTATCAAAAAGACAAATTGGTACCCAAAAATACTAAAATTTTTAGGGTATATTGTGCACTCAACACCTCCTAGAGGAGAGTCTCCACACAAATAAACCATGAAAAATAATGAAGAGACAAAACCCATATATAGGTTTGAGCTCGATCTTCATCTACAATAAAATAATGTTATGTAACGGAAACCCTAGATCTATCCTATGGATGATTAAATAACTAAAATCATCCACATGACATAATCAACAATACATAAATAAGTGGTGGTCAAGACACAAGGAAACTCTAAAAAAGGTAGGACATATCCATAAAAAAATGATGAGATCATGCCAAAGCTCCAACCTCTAGCCTCCATAGGTCTCCAAGTGTAGCACTCCCTTAAAATGTGTAATGAAAACCCTATATCTAGGGTTTGAAACCTCCTAGATCTTCTCAAATGTGGAAGTGTAGATCTCCAAGGTGAGACATCCTCCTCAAGACATGCAAATACCAAGTATAACTATCATGAGGTGACATGTGTGACATCATGAGTGAAGCATTCTCTATTAAATGTGTAAAGGCATGAAAATAAGCCTCAATAGGTGGAACACTCCATCAATTATCATGAGTATTCTAACCAACAAGCCCTCAAGAGTGGATTCCATCAACAATAATGCATATATATAAGTGCAAACAACCTCCTCAAGTGGATGTCCTTGTAATATCCCAGATAGGTATATTCTATATTATTAATGCTTTGTTGTTCAATTTATGTGTATTAATGTTGTAACTTGGTTTACTACTTTTCACAAAAAATTTGCATTCATTCTCATGAAATAATTTTTTCAAACACATTGAAAATATTACTAGCACACATGAAATGGAAAGGTTAGTATGGATTCTAAGGAAACTGCATTAGATCAATTGAAAAAAACACACAATAACAAGCCAAAACCTGAATGGTGCCACGACCTCCTCAATAGATGAAGGTTCCTCCTACAAATTGCAGAAGAACTAACTCCAAACCTCCAAACCCTCTCCAAGATGATGCCAAACCATAATATGAAGCTCAAGTGAAGATCTTGGATGAATCCTCCTCCTTTGTCTAGCTAGGGTGTTTCTTGCACCAGTGAAACTAAACTACAATGGGAGGGTTTTTCCAAAACCCTAACGAAAACCTTGGCTCCAAGAGCACTCCAAAGAGATCAATCCAAAACATAATGAAAAATTGAGGTGATACCCCTCCTTTTATTCTTCTTCCATTCCCTTCTAAAATTTTTCCCTTTTGACTAAATCAACATGACCCTTATCCCCCCTTTTAATCTTCACTTAAAGATTAAAGTCACTTTTACTAATGTCTAAGTGACAATAAATCTAAAAGTTACTTTATTACCTTTTTACTTAATATCACTTTAGAAATATAATATCTCCAAGGTAAGTGAAATTACATAAACCACTTGAGTCTCCTTTTGCTCACTAACAAGTCTCGGGAGTCATCTCCAACTGCAGAATAGGGGAAACTCAAAAATGGGGACATCTCAAATCCTCCCTTCCCAAATATGGATTGCTATCAAGTAGTTCTATCACACCCATAGGAGAAACAAATTGAACCAAACTGAAACTAATGATGATTCTCGGGTCACAAACCAATTTGAAATATGCAGAGCACCTACGTCCCACAATATTTTCCTGCAATGTGCTAACACTAGGGGCTTCCTGGAAGCCTCCGATCAAGAGAGAAATCATATACTGTGAAGACTCAATACACTCTTCATAGAATATACCATCTAGGAAACCAATCCGATGCGCCATATTAATAGGCTCCTGAAAGTAACATCTATCTCTCCCATCTATACCATCTACCAGACTGTCAACCCATAGAATCCCAGGGTCCCATCCTATCACCAAAAAGGACCCAACATGAAATGCCACTCTAATCATAAGTATCTGATCCTCCTTCCCAGATTGCATCCTCTGCTCCTGTAACCACAAGCTATAATGACTCAAAGGATCATCCCCACTATAGAGGATCCTATCCTACCAGTGTATCTCAGTGGATTGACCCAAACCAACTCTAAAATCAGACATCCAAGAGAATACTATGTGGTCACAAACTGATAGGGCATCCATGACACCTAGTCTCCAAGTATCAAAGGGAAAATCCCTAATACTCCAGCACCCCCATCCTACTACACTCATCCAAGAATCATCTGGACAATATCACAACACATTGTCTGCAAATTCCCTCCATGTGAACCTCTCTCAGACCGGCCTATAAGTGGTAAAGTCACCAGGGTCCCAAACTAACATGTATGATGTGAAGCACCCTATATCCATAATTTGCATGGTGCTAAAACCTGAATCTACCTGATTATATATAATAACCCAGGAAATTAGAAGTTTCACAAACTCTGTCAACTCCTTAGAAGACAACTCCCCCAAGAAACCAAACCTAAGAATTCCAAGAGTAAACTCTTCAAAGAGAGAAATGGCCATCTCATCTGTATTGGATGTTGAGCTGTCAAGTATTGTAGTCCCTCTAATCATAATTTTCTAACTACCATGCTCAGACTACACTCTCCTCTCCTGGACCCCCAAGCTGAAATCCTTGAAAGGACTGAACTCACTATCCTGGATCATGTCTCACCAAGTAATCTTAGTGACATCTAAGCCTACCAATCCACAAATAGACTCAATCCTAGGTATCGTGAGGAGAAATATACCTACCCATATATAACAAGGCTCAACAACTCCTCTCACAACATCTGCACAACAACACAAACCAATCCATGTCATAACTTTGTTGATCACTCGCATTGTCTAAAGTATTCTATCACTCAGATGATGTAACGAACCTCTAGTAATATGGACATAAATGNAACAAGGCTCAACAACTCCTCTCACAACATCTGCACAACAACACAAACCAATCCATGTCATAACTTTGTTGATCACTCGCATTGTCTAAAGTATTCTATCACTCAGATGATGTAACGAACCTCTAGTAATATGGACATAAATGTGTAAGTAATTACGAAGAATGTAAATATGGATTAGAACCATTAAATCATAAGTACCTAATTTATTTATTTATTTATTATTATTTTTTAAGTTCATTGTTGTTTAATCTAACAACTAAATACAATAATTTGTCTTCACTTCAGTAAGGTAAACTATACTCCTTTACTACGTAAACCGGTCAATCCTTCGTTAGGAGGAAAATATATAGATTTTTCTTGAACCTCATGACACCCAATTACCTCATGAACCGGTCAATCTCTTTTGTTTTCCAATTACGAGAGATTAATATTGGATTTCCAAATAGCGGTGAGGTTAGGAGTAGTCAAGGTGGATAACCACTTACAACATGACGTGTTGTGTCCAAAACCGATTCAAGAAAATGTTTAAGACTCAACACACTATTGGAATTATTAGAAATGACACCACATTAGTTGCAGGGGAAGGGTGAGATAACATCCCAACCCTAATTTTGTGATCCCTTGAATTCCAATCATTTGTTCATGTATTTTAGGGTTTTGTGGTTTACGTCGAGATAAAAATCATAGGATTAGAATTAACCTGCTCAATTTTCATATGGTCATTTCCAAGGGATTCCCTTCTTCGATACCATCCACGCAAGTAATTATCATTTTCATAATTGAGGTGAACCCAAATCATGTCGGATCAACTGAATAGGATTGAAAATATGATCTTTGATCGCTGCAAGCCCAAGAAATGCATACAATAGTGTAAGAAGAGTTGTAGTGTTGTCAAAAATGAAATATCTACTTATAAGTTTCAAAATTGGGGATCAACTCTTTTTTTTCATGAAATTGGGTGCCTCTTTTTTCAGCTCCATACATCCACCTATCAACAACTCCTCCAAACCTACCAATGATTCCATACTTGGAAGATCTTCTAATTCGCACCCAACAGATTAACTCAACTTATGGAAACGACCTGGTGTGCTCGGAAACGACCTTAAATGGAACCCTAAAAATAATCATTATCTGTAATTTAAAGTAACAATCTGTAACTCCAAGTACCTCAAACTATGCTAAGTCATGAAAAAATGCACCTATCGTGAACCATGTGGAAGGAGGGAAATGGACTGCACTGAAGTGAAATGTGATAAGCAAAAAAAAATGGGACTGCATTTTTGTATTCAATTGATTGTGATAATACTACGCTCCATCCAAATGTAGGGTGATTCACAATTCAAGGAAATATTCCAGTCAAAATTTCTTAAAGAATCCCTCAGGCAGATAATAACTCAGGGATCAAATGGAAAGTCGCTATAAATAAATACAAAACAAGAATACCCAAGGTTTTTTTTTTAAAGAATAAAAATGATGGCATCAAAATTTATGAAGGTAATAAATCTTTCATACTACGATGTGATGGGTAGTTCAAAAAAATGATATTCAAATATACAACTCGATGTCCAAGAGCACCTAAGTTGGAAATTATCATGTGCCAAAATTTAGAGTTTGATAAAAGATTAAAGCACACATTTTTTTTTCAAGCTCGAAAAACCACGCTGAGTCCAAAATTAAGTTACAGAATATGCATATAGAGAGCGCTACAGTCAATCTTTAACAATAATTAATAGGTTTGAAGCATAAATTTCAGTGCTAAGAAAAACTATCTATCATAAATCTAAAATAAAGGTTATACTAAAATTTGGTGATAATAAATGAACTGTAAATCCTATTTAAAATACAAGTCGAGAACCAAATAAAACAAATGAGGTCAACCACATAAAATTTAAGATCCATAATATACATAACGACTACATCATTTGGAGATAAGAAAGGCGATTTATGCACATTCAAGTTAAGAAACGGGAGCTTCAAACTCGAAGACGGTATTTAACGAAGTCTACTGCAAATTCCACGGGTATTCTTAGGATAATTTGGGTTGTGACAGACAACAACAACTAGAAGAGTTTATACATGTGGTAGTGGAAATATAGTAGGGTTTTATCAAAGAGAAAGGGAGTATCAGACAATAGGTAATTTTGGTACTTCAAACACATGTAAAGGAAGATCTACTAAGGCGATACTCGATACACGCTCCGCAACAACGATTTGTGCATGATTATTCTCCCAAAAATCGAAAAATCTTCTGGCTTGTGTTATATGAAGAACAAGATAAAAAATACAATTAATCCCAATCAATATATATA
>SNQJ01S0041900.1:74385-85409 GCA_010110895.2 Picea sitchensis
ACATTACAAACATGCTAGGTTCAATACCATTTCATCAACCATAAAAGGAATTTATATATAAGTTAAAAAAATACTTTTTCGTTAACCAATACTAATCATTCATTGCATACTCATTACATAATTATATGTGTCATTAAAACAATAGAATAACGAGAATGACTAAACACTGTAACCAAAGAATTGATATTATATGTTTATCTTCAACTTCGCGTTTATTCAATGACCTCTTTTCCTTCGTCTGCTAATCAAATGACTTCATCGATACCTCTCAATCAACACTAGGGGTACTCTTCTTCCCCCTTAGCCCCCTAAACCGCAAATGGGTCACACAAAGGAACCAAATCGTAGTTCAATCTTTCCCTCACAAGGAGAGGCTTCCACCTCTTGTACAAAGCTTGCATCCCAACTCACATAAGAAAACTAGTCATAAGAAATTTTAACAACATTTCCATCATCCAACAACAAGGTCCTTTCCTCCTTACTCTTCCTTCTTTTTATAAGAAAACTTGTCTTGACACTTGTCAATTCATGCAAAATTCAATAATTTTCAATAATTAAATTAGAGGTTATTCACCCACACTTCCCTCCATTGCACATCTTTTAATTTCTTTTAATTAAATAGTTTTGAATTTTTCCTCACCTCCTCACTTTGTTCCTAGATTTTCTCTTAGTTGTCCTTTAGTTCCCCAATTTCTCATTTATTGTGTCTCCTAACTAAATTACAATTGGAGTTTGATTATGAATCTTCTCTTAGTTAGGATTTAGAGTCTAGTTTGACTTAGGAATCTAACTCTAAGTTGACACCACACTTCCTCATGAATAATTTCTTTTAATTAAAAATTTCTTTTATTATTTTCATGCACACATTGTGCACATGTCTTAAATTTGTATTCTTCCCTTTTAGATTTTATTTAGTCTAATTTCCATTAGACCCATTTCTATAGAATTTATTTAGGCATAACAATTAGACTTAGATTTATTATGTTTCCTATTTATAAGTTAATATAAATTTATATTCTCTTGTCTATCAGTTCCAAGTATTTGTTTTATTCTCTATATTTTTCTAGGTCTTTATTAACTTATTGATTTTTATTTATTCGACGTGCCCTTCAAGACGCACCTACATGATCCAAGGGTGTCACTCACTATTCATTCGATTTTCCTCCTTTGACTTAGTTTGGAATTTTTCTAATGCTTGGAGTCAATACTCCACTTGTCAACCTTGTGTGAGACTAAGGGATTATTGAGGAATAAGGAATCCGCCTTATTTCGCGCCCCTTAGAAATCCTCATGAGTGATTGTTTCATTATTCCCTCACGACATCATGAACCTATTGGGAAAAATGTAGTCATTGAACTTTAGTTCAATTCATGGCGGGAGTGTTATTAGGTTGTGAAAGAGATGTTGCCACACCTCTCCCTAATCCATATGATATCTATTTATGACCCCTTTACTCCTTATATTAGTTGGATTAGCAAGCGTTACCATGCATGTATCCAATGACAATAAATAATATTAATAACTCATATACATGAAATCCATAATTGAAACCATCATAATAATATATGCATAATAAAAACAAGTACTCATAATCAAAATCAATAGTCCACTCCCTGACTCAATCTAGAGTCCAAGGTATTCTATTGATGCCATCAATATCCTCGTCATGTCACATTTCCTGCACGCTCAGGAAACCTAATCATAATACCTGTCAATGTTATACATCAATATTAATAACATATCAAAATTTCAACACTCAATCATAGCATAAACTCATAAACCAAATAAGATAATCATAAAGTACCATGTTTAACCGGATCACTTGCACACAAGTGTCCTTAGAGAATAAAAAAATGTTATGAAAATGGGTTCAGTGAAATATGGATGTCACATACACCCCCTCTTGTTTTAAACTTCGTCCCAAAATTTGTACAATCTAACAATGAAACATTAATATAGATGATACTAATCTATATATATCAAACTTTCGAAATAAATATGGAAACTGCTGATAGATCTCATGTGTGTCTTCCCAAGTGGCAGAATGTGGACTATAGCTATCCCATTGGAACTTGACTTGAACGACCAATTGACCTCGTAGTTGTTGAGTGCGATGGTCCAGTATGCAGATTGGATCCGCTATGAGAGCACCATCGTCTGATACCTGCAATGAACTCAAATTAATAACATGTGATGGATCTGAAATATAATGACATAGAACTGAAACATGAAACACATCATGCATACGCCTCAAAGAATCAGGTAAGGCTAGTCGTTAAGCCATGGTTCCTTTCTTTTATACAACTTCGAAAGGTCCCACAAACCTTGGAGAGAGTTTAGCACCCTTTCCACACTTAATCTAACTCTTATGTGGCTTCACCTGCAAGAACAATTTATCACCAACCTCATAACTATGGTCAATACGATGCGCATTTGCATAACTCTTTTGTCGATATTGCGCTTCCTTAATCCTTTTCTATATGTTTTGTATCTGGTATTCCATTTCCTGGATCACTTTTGGTTCCACCAAGACCCTATATTCTAGTCGATCCCAGCTCAAAGGTGTCTGACATGGTCATGCGTATAGAAAGTCAAAAGGTGTCATCTTTATCAAACTCTGGTAACTGTTATTATACGCAAATTCTACCAATGGTAAAAATTCTTCCCATAGTTTCTGTTGATCCATCACATACATTCAAAGCATATCTTCTAGAATTTGATTCATTCTTTCCGTTTGTCCATCGGTTTCAGGGTGATATGATGTACTAAAATTTAATTGCGTTCCCAAAGCCTCTTCGAAACTAGTCCAAACATCTAGTGAAAATTGATTCTCGATTAGATATTATCTTCCTTGGTACACCATGCAAGATTATAATTTCATTAACAAAAATTATAGCTATGTTAGGTGTTGGATATGTTGTACATACTAGAATAAAATGTGCACTCTTCGTCAAAGTGTCAACAACTACAAATATATAATTGTGTCTCCTTATCGTCAATGACAATCCAACAATAAAATCCATCAATATGACTTCCCATTTCGATTCAGGAATCACATGTGGCTGTAATAATCTTGTTGGATGTCGATGTTCAACCTTCACTTGCTGACACTCAAGACATCTCACCACTTAGTTAATTATATATGTTTTCATTCCCTTCCAAAATAATAATGGTTTGATATATGCCTTCATTTTCCTGACTCCTGGATGAGCCATATACACTGCTCGATAAGCTTAATTCAAAATCAAATTTATCATTTCGTCATTTGGTGTAAGATAAATTCTGCCATTATATATTAATAATTCGTTTCTATCCAAAGAATAACCCTCATATCTAGGTATCATCATGGTATCTTGTCCGATATTTTATTTTACTTACTTGTACCAGTCGTCATCCATTTGTAATGCTAAAATATTTTCTTGAAGGTTAATTATTAGTGGTATTACTGAGAAAATGTGTGGTCTTCGACTCAACACATTCGCTATGCTGTTAAATATTCCTTTAATGTTCGTGATTTCAAAATCATACTCACTTAAAATTTCTGACCAACGTCTTTGTCGTGTGTTCAAGTCACTCTGTGTAAAAATGTGTTGTAATCCACTATGATCAGTTTTCAATTCGAATTTCCGCCTAATAAGATAGTGTCTCCAAACTCATAAGGAATAAAAAATCGCGAATAATTCCAAATCGTGTGTTGCATATGTATCTTCATGAATTCTTAGTTTCCTTGAAATATATGTGATAACTCGGCTTTCTTGCATTAGTACTCCACCCAATCCTTCCTTGGATGCGCTAGTGCATTCCAAGAATTCCTTGTCCATATTAGGGACCTTCAAAATCGATGTCGTTGTTAATAATTCCTTAATATTATGAAATGATTTAACGCATTTCTCTGACCATATGAATTTCTTATTCTTCTTTTGCAATTCCATAATTGGATTTGCTATTTTTGAAAATCCTTCGACGAAGTGTTGATAGTAACCTGCTAATCCCATAAAACTATGTACATATTTCACATTCGTTGGTGTTGACCATTCCATAATAGCCTCTATCTTTGTTGGATCCACAACGATACCTTCTCCAGAAATAATGTGTCCCAAATAATTAATATTTGTCTGATAAAAAGAACATTTCGACAACTTTTTGTACAAATTGTTTTCTATTAAAAAATGCAAAACTAATCTCAGATGTTCTTCGTGCTCCTCTTTTGTCCGAGAGTAAATTACTAGATTGTCAATAAATACCTTTACGAACTTTTTCAAGTAATCGTGGAACACTCCATTCATTAAACTCATGAATACACACGGGGCATTTATCAAACCAAATGGTAATACAATAAATTCATAATGTCTGAATCCTATTTTAAACACTTTTTTAGGAATGTCTTCCTCTTTGATTCACAATTGATGATATCCTAATCTCAAATCTATATTTGAAAATACTATCACCCCCCTCATTTGATCAAATAAGTCATCAATCCTTGGTAATGAGTTTTGATTCTTGATCGTGGATTTGTTTAATTGACGATAGTCAATGAAAAGCCTCCACGATCTGTCCTTCTTTCTTACAAAAATTACTAGTGCACCTCATGGTGATACACTTGGATGTATAAGTCCCAAAACTAATAACCCTTTCAATTGCATGTTTAAATCTTGCAATTTAGGTTTCAACATCTGATATGGCATTATAAGAATTGGTTCTATTCCAAGTTTTATATCTATAGTAAATTCAAATTCTCTTTTTGGCGGTAAACCCAGTAGTTCATCCGGAAAAACATCAACAAATTTTGATACTATTGGAAAGTCTTCCAATCTTTCTCCCTTTTTGTTAAGATATAAAATGGCATACAACTTACAACCCTTGTGCACATTTTTATTTAATTTTAGGGAAGTAATAAATCTTAGCGATACTCCTTGGTTTCTCCCTACAATTACTCTATTTTTTCCCAAATCATCAATTAAGCTTAATATTACTGTTTTCAGATTTCTGTGGTGAGTAGTTTCGAGGTTTATTGTCGGATAATATTTTTGTCTTACAGTTAAGTATCACGTCGTGCGATTATAATCAATCCATTCTAATTACAATGTTGTAGGATCCCAAGTTTGTGAAAAAAAGGTTTACACTTGTGATGAATTCACCCAAATTAATAATACAATCCTTAACATTTCCTCTAAGTTTTTGCTTGGCTCTAGATGCCAATTCTACATATCTAAACTCATCTTGTTAGACTTCCTTCACCTTAAGTTTTTCGAGCGCAACACTAGAAATGAAACTCTCAATAGCTCCTGGATCTATCAAAATACTTAACTGTTGATATGCTCTCATACATGAAGTCTCGAGCATTGTAGACTGATGCTCGACCTGGCGGTTATTCACTACTGCATGAATCTTATGGGCCTTGCCAAAATCTCCACTATCATTTGTCTAATAGATCCAACAACTCTTTCCTTATTGATAGGAAAATATGTTTGATAGTGGGGTTCTCCACAAGTCCAACATCTGTTCTTAGGTCCGGTACTCCTATTTCCATAAGAAGAATCTGTTGGTCTAGGGTTCTAAGGTCCTGATCTGTTTGGAAAAACAGATCTACAATTTTGCTTCTGAGGTCGATGTGGCTGTTGCTGTGGTGGTTCTCTATACAAAGTCCTCTAGTCGGTAGCTTGTTTGCGTGATGTAGAAAATAAAGATCTTATGGGTGTATCACAGTGCCCATAAGTCTTCCTAACGAGTATCTGCTGCTGTAGTGCTCTAAGTGGCATCTGTCCTTTCTTCCTGGAAGGAGTCCTACCTTGACTCCCACTATTCAAATCTTCTTCAACGATAAAATATTTCTGTATTGCATCGTGTAAAGTCTGAGGCATCAATATCCTTACCTTAGCACAAATGTTGTATTTGATACCAAAAACAAAATTATTCACTTTGAACTTTTTAATGTTCAGGTGTGGAGAATATATGAGAAACTCCATAAATCTAGATACTCAGGTACTATATGACTTCCATGTCGTAAAGAGTTGAATTCATTGATCTGGCTCTCAATGAACTCATCATATAGGTACCTCTCTCGAAATCACTCCTCGAACAATTCCCAAGACACGTCTTCAATGGCCATATTCAATTGTGGTAAGAGTATCTTCCACCAAAGAAGTAGACTCCCTTTCAGTTGGAATACCTCAATGGGGACCTTCATGTTGGAGGTATAATCATGTGATGCAAAAAAAATTGCCATATTCTCCAACCAAGCTTCGACAACTAAACTATCCATGGAACTCTAGAACTAGGGAAATTTTACCTTCTCGAGTTCTCTATGAACACTACCACTAATGACTGGAGGGTGATGCAAACCATCATTGGGTACAAATTCCCTACCCTCATCACGATCAAGGTGATTATCAACGCCCATGAAATCCTTTTAAAAGACCTCATCATACCCATGATAACGCCCACTACAACATGATCATGCTTGGTAGTATGCTCTTCTCCCTGTGGAGAAGACCCCTCGGGGGTAGGTGTACTTGGAGGAGGCATACCTCTTCCTCCCACACCCTAACATATAATAATTCTCCATACTCTCACCATGATACCTACATAAACAAATTCCAATTTATATTAGTATTACATCTTTAATTAAAAAAAATTCATTGGAAGTCGTAATGAGTCATGTGTCTCAGAGTAGAACGCTGCTCTGATACCATATGTAATGACCCTCCAGTAACTTGAAAATAAATGTGTAAGTAACTACGGAGGATTTAAGCATTGATTAGAACCATTAAATCATAAGTACCTAATTTATTTATTAAGTTCACTATTGTTTAATCTAACGACTAAATACAATAAGTTGTCTTCACTTCAGTGAGGTAAACTATACTCATTTACTATGTCTACCAGTTGATCCTTCATTAGGAGGTGAAGAGCTAGATTTCTCTTGAAGATCATGACACCCACCATCTCTTTTTTTTACCAATTATGAGAGATTAATACTGGCTTTCCAAATGGGGGTGAGGTTAGGAGTAGTCAAGGTGGATAACCAATTACAACATGACGTGTTGTGTCCAAAACTGATTCAAGAAGTTGTTTAACACTCAACACATGATTGGAATTATTATAAATGACACCACATCAGTTGCAGGGTAGGGGTGAGATAACAACCCGGCACTAATTTGTGATCCCTCAGATTCCAATCACTTGTGCATGTATTTTAGGGTTTTTGTGGTTTACCTTGAGATAAAAATCGGGGGATCGGACTTAATCCGCTCAGGTTTTAGGAAGTATTCATTATATGCATACTTTCATTTCCAAGGGATTCCCTTCTTGGATACCATCCACATAAGTAATTATCTTTTTCATAATCGAGGCAAATCCAAATCATGTCGGATCGACTGACTAGGATTGCAAATGTGAGCTATGATTGTTGCAAGCCCAAGAAATGCAGGCAATAGTGTAAGAAGAGAAATAATGTTGTCAAAACATGAAATCTCTACTTAGAAGTTTCAAAATTGGGGATCAACTCTTTTTTTCATCAAATTGGGTGCTTCATTTTTCATCTCCATACATCCACCTACCAACAACTCCTCCAAACCTACCAATGCTTTCATACTTGGAATCTCTTCTAATTTGCATCCAATATATTAAATTAACTTCTAGAAACAACCTAGTGTTCTCGAAAATGACCTTAAATGGAACCCTAAGCAAAATCTTTATCTATAATTTAAAGTCCTAAAATCTAAATCCAAGTACCTCAAACTATGCTAAGTCATGACAACATGCACCTATTGTGAGCCATGTGGAAGAAGGGGAAATGGAATGCACTGAAGTGAAATGTGATAAACAAAAAAAATGGGACTGCATTTTTGTATTCAATCGATTGTGATAATACTATGATCCATCCAAACATAGGGTGATTCATAGTTCAAGGAAATATTCCAGTTGAAACTTCTTAAAGAATCCTTCAAGCAGACAATAACTCAGGGATCAAATGAAGAATCACTACAAATAAATACAAAACATGAATTACCCAAGTTTTTTTTTAAAGAATAAAAATTGTGGCATCAAAATTTATGAAGGTAATACATATGTCACATTTTGATGCGATGGGTAGTTAAAAAACATGATATTCAGATATATGACTTGATGTCCAAAAGCATCTAAGTTGTAAATTATTGTGCACTAGAATTTTGAGATCGGTAAAAGATTAAAGCACACATTTTTTTTCAAGCTCGAAAAACCCCTTGGAGGCCAAAATTAAGTTATGGACTATGAATATAGAGAGTGCTATAGTCAAGCTTTATCAATAATTAATAGGTTTCAAGCATTAATTTCAGTGCTAAAAAGAAATGACTATCACAAATCTAAAATAAAGGTTATACTAAAACTATGTGATAATAAATGAATTGTAAATCCTATTTAAAATACAAGTCGGGAAACACATAAAACAAATGAGGTCAACCACATAAAATTTAAGATCCATAATATGCATAAGGACTACATCATTTGGAGATAAGAAAAGTGATTTTTGTGCATTCAAGTTAAGAAACGGGAGCTTCAAACTCGAAGATGGTATTCGGTGAAGTCTACTACAAATTCCATGGGTATTCTTAAGAATTTGGGATGTGACTGAGAGAGAAACAACTAGAATAGTTTATACATGTGGTAGTGGTAATACAGTAGGGTTTTATCAAAGAGAAAGGGAGTATTTTCCAAGAGGTAATCTTGGTACTTCAAACACATTTAAAGGAAGATCTACTAAGGCGATACTCGATACACGCTATGATGAAACACTTTGTGCATGAGGATTCACCCAGAAATAAAAAAATCTCTTGGCTTGCATTATATGAAGAACATGAACAAACATATAATTAATACCAAACAATATTTATATATCTATATTATTAATCTAACATTACAAATATGTTGGTTTCAATACCATTTCATCAACCATAAAAGGAATTTATGTATAACTTACAAAAATACTTTTTTTAAACCAATAATAATCGTTCATTGCATATTCATTACACAATTCTATGTGCCATTAAAACAATAGAATGACTAAATACCGTAACCATAGAATTGATAGTATGTGTTGATATTCAACTTGGAGCTTGTTTAACGTCCTCTTTTCCTCCTCCTTCTAATCAAATGACTTCACCAATACCTCCCAACCAACACTAGGGGTACTCTTCTTCCCCCTTAGCCCCTCGGGCTGCAAAGGGGTCACACACAGGAAACCAGATCATAGCTCAAGCTTTCCCTCGCAAGTAGAGGCTTCCACCTCTTGTACAAAGCTTGCAGCCCAACTCACACAAGAAAACTAGTCATAAGAAATTTTCACAACATTTCCGTCATCCAATAATATGGTCCTTTCCTCCTTACTCTTCCTTCTTTTTATAAGAAATTTTGTCTTGACACTTTTCAATTCATGCATAATTTAATAATTTTTAATAATTAAATTAGAGATTATTCACTCTCAACACATGTCACACTTCCCTCCATTTGTACATCTTTTAATTTCTTTTAATTAAATAATTTTGATTTTTTCCTCACCTCCTCAATGTGTTCATAAATTTTCTCTTAGTTGTCCCTTAGTTTCCCAATTTCTCCTTTATTGTGTCTCCTAACTAAATTACAGTTGGAATTTGATTAGGAATCTTCTCTTAGTTAGGATTTAGAGTCTAGTTTGACTTAGGACTCTAACTCTAAGTTGACACCACACTTCCTCATGAATAATTTCTTTTAATTAAAAATTTCTTTTATTATTTTTATGCACACATTGTGTACATGTCTTAAATTTTTATTCTCCCCTTTTAGATTTTATTTAGTCTAATTTCCCTTAGACCCATTTCTATAGAATTTATTTAGGCATAGCAATTAGACTTAGATTTATTATGTTTCATGTTTATAAGTTAATATAAATTTATATTCTCTTTTCTATCAGTTCCAAGTATTTGTTTTATTCTCTATAGTCTTATAGTTCTTTATTAACTTATTAATTTTTATTTATATGATGTTCCCTTCAAGATGCACCTACGTGCTCCAATGGTGTCACTCACCATTCTTTTTATTTTCCACATTTGACTTAGTTTGGAAGTTGGCTGATGCTTGGAGTCAATACTCTACTTGTTGATATTGTGTGAGACTAAGGGCTTACTGGAGAATAAGGAATCCACGTTATTGCACACCCCTCGGAAATCCTCATGAGCGACTGTCTCAGTCTGCCCTCATGACATCGTGAACCTCTCGAGAACAAGGTATTTGTTAACAATCAGTTCATGTCATGGTGGGAGTGCTATTAGGCTGTAATAGGGACACTGCCACAACTCTCCCTAATCTATCTAATATATGTGTATGACCCCTTTACTCCTTGTTTGAGTTTAATTATAAAACATTACCATGCCTGCATCCACTGACAAGAAATAATATCAATAACTCATATACATGAAATCCATAACTGAAATCATCATCATAATATATGAATAATAAAAAGAAGTTCTCATAATCAAAATCAATAGTCCACTCCCTGACTCAATCCTGAGTCCAAGGTATTTGTCGATGCCATCAACAACCTCATCATATCACGTTTCCTGCACACTCTAGAAACCTCATCATAATATATGTCAATGTTATACATCAATATTAAGAACATATCAAAATTTAAACACTCAATCATAGCATAAACTCATAAACCAAATTAGATAATCATAAATTACCATGTTTAACCGGATCACTTGCACGCAAGTGTCCTCATAGAATAAAACAATGTTATGAAAATGGGTTCAATGAAATCTGGATGTTATAGATGAATGTCAGGGTCCCACCACCAAATTAGCAATCCATCACTCCCAATGCCTGCTGAAATTTCCACGAACCGATCCAAAGAGTCTAGATCTCCTCCTGTGTATTCTGTTGATTTTTCATATGAGAATGAATATGTAATATTTATTATTACAATGATGAGTGTTCCATATATAGAAAACATATGGTGACAATCCATGAAAGGATGTGTACCTTGGATAATAAATAACTACTTATTT
>SNQJ01S0041900.1:109527-119945 GCA_010110895.2 Picea sitchensis
GGAGTGTAATGTAACCTAGACAAAATAAACCACATTTATTAATATAAAAACTATAAAAACTAAAATATAAAAGCTTATACTACGTTTTAAACTAAATATTAAACTTTATTAAACTTAACTGCATCTTTAAACTATACACTAAAAGTTAAAAAAATAAACCTTTGTTTTATTAAAATAAAACTATTCTCAAAAATAAATTTTATTACGTTTATTTGATTTTACACTAATTCAATTTTAGTTTTTATTGTTTATATGTTTTTATTTTTATTTTTGCAAGTCTAAAATGACTTATTATTCCTAACCTATAATCCATAAAGTTTCCAAATTACTATGTTACAACACATCCACCCAGAGATCCAGATTTCCACCGATTCTATACAAACGCAAATAAATTTTAGTAGCTCAAATTTCGTACTGTTGTCCATCCGTATGATTCACCAATATTGGGGAATTCTATACAATCCACAACTGTTGGTTAAAATAAAAATTAAAAGTTACACTGCAACCACCTTACAAATAAATCAAATTGGTCATACGAACTTGCAAGACCCATCTATACGACCCCGTCCGTACAACCGCCATAAAAAACAAGTGTTGCATGGAAGCGTAGTCCCTGCCAGGTTGGAATACACGTGGGAAGCAAGTTGAAGTACATGTGGTATCCACAATAACAATAGAATTAATAATGTCTTTCAACAAAGGTTCCTGGACACAAACAATTTAGCATACAATATAATACTAATAACGCAACAAAGGTTCCCGGACACAAAAAAATTAGCATACAATAGAATAGTAATAATATCTATTACATCAACAAAGGTTCCTGGATAATAAAAAAATGAAATTTATGAAAAATCAATAATCTTGGACACCAAAAAATTAGCATACAATAGAATAGTAATAAAGTCTAGAATTAGTTTTCTTTGAACAAAACAAATTTAGCATACAATAGGACACAAAAACTTTAGCATTCCCGAATTAGTTTTCTTTGAAACAAAGTTTCCCGGACACAAAAAAAAATGAAATTTATCAAAATTTAATAATGTTTGTTACATCACCAAAGGTTCCAATAAGGGCATTCCCGAATTAGTTTTCTTTGAAATTTATCAAAAAATAATAATTTGTGTACAAAAAAATTGAAATTTATCAAAAATTAATAATGTTTGTTACATCAACAAAGGTTCCTGGAAAATTTAGCATACAATAGAATAGTAATAACGTTTGAAATTTATTAATAATTAATATAACGCAACAAAGGTTCCAACAAAGGCATTCCCGAATTAGTTTTCTTTGAAATTTATCAAAAAATAATAATGTTGGTTACATATTTCTGGAAATTTAAATGTGTTTTTCATATAGACTAGGATTGGGGCTCCCACGGATCATAAAAGGAGATAAGTACAAGAATTAGGAATGTCGAAAGAATAAGTGCGCGACGATAGAGAGGAAGACCTGAAAAGAAGAAATTGGAAGTTATGAGTGTTTGGTTACAGTTTTCTATTTAAAGAGGTATAATAACTGGATTGATAAAGAAAACAAGATGACTGTATAAACTTACTATGAAGTTGATACATTTTTGTTGTTGTCGTCGATGTTCGGTGGAATCGTGTCAACCGATTGTTTCCATTCCTGGATGAGGTTGTACATTCTCCGTTGGAACCATTATTCAATGTAGTTTCTCATGGGGGGGCATGTTGATTTCATCTCGGATTTCTATGTCGTAAAGGTCATTTTCTAATTTAATTAGATCCATTGAAACACTATGAAGACTCTTTTCAATTTATTCATTGTGTGCCGAATAGTCCAGTACCCAGCACCTGAGCTCATCTACACGATGTTCAACTATGCCATAATTTTTTTCGAAAGACAACCCCTTTAAAATATCAAGTTTCTCATCGAAGGCTTCTTTGGTCATTGAAAAGGATTTGAGAATTAAGTTTGGGTCATGAACCTCGTTGGTACTTCCATCTAAGTCTATTTGGATCAGGTTTGTGAATAATTCTTCCTTTTCTAATATGGCTTGTTTACATGAATCGACAATGATCTCCAGGTTCTTAACTTTCTTTTGCCAACATGCTTTTACTTTTTTGGTCCTCTTTGGGGAGGGGAGATTCTATTGTCTTCTTTTCAGTTTCGAGGTGTTGATGGCATGGTTGGAAAAAGGGGTCAGCACTTGTTCACATAAATGTTGATCATTTTTTAAATTCGCCTGCAAATGTTTGAGCAAATCATTTTCCCTCTTTCGGAAGGAAACTATATTTTGTAATGTTTCCCAGGCTTCAGTAAATAGCTGCATTATTTTCTTGATGTTATTCTCTACAAGGGATCTAGACTATGCAAGGATGGTAGAGGATACTTTCATCTTGTTTGCAATGGTAGTAGGCACATTGTTTTCTAAAGGACTGGCAAATTCTGGGGTGGCAATGAAAGCCTCCTCAAATTCCTTGAGGCGGTCTTTCAATCTGGCATTTTCTGCTTCAATTCCTCCATTGGAATCATCAAGAGCATCACCGGTTATGCAATGAAATATGGAGATTTGGGATGACCACATTTTCCTAAAGTTAATCTCTGTGCGATATTTGCCTTTCCTTTTTGTTACATCTCTCTTTTCAATGACCATATTTTTAGATTGGTTTTCAAAAAGCAGCGCTCTGGAATACGAAGGATTCATCTTCGTAAAAAATGTTGGTCTCAGCTATTTCCATTTTAGACGGACCAACTTTGTGCATGTGATTAGTTTCAATTTCAAGTTGCAACTGCCCACTTTCAATTTCGGGTTCGTCCACCTACCTTGCATTGTTTTTTCTCTTCTTCGTCAGTGGAATTTTGTGAGAACTATCAATTTTATGAGAGGAGGGTTCTTATCTCCTCCTCCGTTTGAATATTTCTGGTTGCTTTCTTACTGGGGTGGGTCGTTGCAGCGATTCTCCGTGATGTCATTCTCTTGGGATTGGTGGCGAGGGACTGGGCACTCTTCTCATCAGATAATTTTCCCTGTTGTTTGTACAATTCAATCTCCCTTTGCAATGTCTCTTCATCATAATTGCCAGAAGTAGGATTGTTGTCATCACTATCCTTGTCTTCGGCCAGGTGTCTATGGATAAAAGAGCTTCTAAAGCCAACTTCCAGTAAATGTTCTAGAAAAATCCCATTAGGGTCGCACCCTTTTAGCCTTTCAGCATATGTTAGGTTCAATTTCTTGAAATAGCCAACAATTTTGTCAATCTTGTTGATGTTTCTGCACACGAAGTCCTCGACTTTCCAGGGCAGAGGAATGAACTATTTTTTTTTCTTGTCATGGAAAAAATGCAACCAGTGGTTGTATTTCCTTTCTATTTCTGCAACAAACATCTTTTTCGTGATGTGGCATGGAAGGAAAGCAAGATTTTCCTTGGAGACAAAGACCAATAGTATATTGTGATTTTCCTTTTGTTCAAGTGTGTTGTTCTTGTTCAAAAACTTGGTTTCCTGGCCAAACATCTGCGAAGCATCCTTCCCTAACAATAAATCTTTGAAAACTAAGACAACGTCATTAAAAACTTCATAAAACAATGGGAGGCCGTGTGCCTCCATAGGACCTGGTACCAGAATGTTACTGGGTCGAATCCACAGTTTATTTTCTTGGAAAGAGATAGTTTTGGAAATGGACAACAATGCACTATTGTGAAAATCAAGTAGGATGACATATACAATTTATTCGATTCTTTGAATTGTGACAACTGGGAACAGATATCAATGGAAATTACCTTCCCCCAATTGAAAATGAATTGTTCCTTGATTGTGAAGTACAAAATATAAATAATTATATGGGAAATGCTTGTTGTGGATGCCTGTCCCGTTATTATTGTAAACAACCAAGCAATTTCCTGGAATGGATTTCTAAAGGAACTTACCTTCATATTTGTGATATCTTCAGGAACTGTTGTCGAGTCTTCAAGGAACTTGGCTAATATATCCAACCCGCTATCATGCTTTTCTAGGAACTACTTTCATTCTTGTCCTCTGAAGTCAATGTTGGCTCCAACAATGTTAACATCTTACAGAAGACTCGAGGTGACAAAGAAATAGGAGAATGGTCACGTAGTGGAATAGTTCTTTGGCTTGGAATATATTTTTTGGCGCACCAAGAGACCACCTCCTTATAGTCAAAAACCTCAGGGACGCAGCCTGCATGAGCGATTCCAGAGGTCCAAATAACTTTGTTCTGGGCGGAACAGGATGAATAGTAAAAGTATGCCCTGGACCACTGGAATTTATGGTCCTGATGTCCGAATATATCTATTGTATCTCCACAAAATTATTGTCGACCTGCTTCCATAAGTTTACAAGAACGTTTATTTGCTCCAGATGATGAATGAAATGAAAAGTTGGAAGGGATAATATAATGCTATGAAAATCTTGGTCCAATGCATGTGAATGGGAGATCTCCTCGATACTTTTGCTCATTAATGGTAATTTCGACGGTTGTTGCATGATGTGTTGTTAACATTAAACACTAGTAATTGCATACATAGAAATATGAACATGGCGGATACAGAAATGAGCGATCAAGCATTGTATATTTCTTGAATGGGACAACATGATGACCCATCTTTGAGATGAACAATCGAAAGGGACAATACAACTTTCTGCAAATCTTGGTTTAATGCATAATAATGGGAGATCTCCTTGATCATTTTGCTCATTAATGACAATGTTGACGGTTTTTGCATGGTCAGTTGTTAGCATGAAAGGTTTCTAATTGCATACTAAGAAAGAAGTATGGAGGTTGCAAGAAGGGAAAAAACAACTTCAAAATAGGGTTACAAGGTACAACTATTCGAGGTGAGGGCATGAGGGTCAAATTGTATGTCTCAAAACTTTTTAAGTGCAATACGCATAACACCGAAGAGGGTATGATAGGATACTCCAGAGGGAAATTTGTATATCACTAGTAAGAGAATAATTAATGTGTATTAGGAAGGACAGGAAGTTAGCGGGGATGGAAGGTAGTGACAGATACTTTGAAACATTTGTCAGCTGAGGTAGAGTGAATCTTGTGAGTTCAAGGAGTCTGCGGTGGAATTGTAGATCACGAAAGTTTTGAGTGAATGATGTATATCACAGAACAAGAAGCAACAGAGTTTGAAAGCGCCAACCCGACAACCATGAACATACAATTGGCTAAGTATGGAAAGGAATAATGGTTGGTTGGATTCTTCATGTGAGCATATAGATGGAGAGAAATATACGTCAGCCCGCCAACACTAGAACCCATCATCATAGAAAGGCGACTAAGTATATAACCAGAAAGCGATAATATATGGGAAGAAGAAAGGGGAAAAATATCTAAGGAGTTCACGGTGGAATTGTAAATCACGGAAATTTTGAGTGCAAGATGTATATCATGGAACAAGAAGCAACAGAGTTCGAATGTGCCAACCCGAAACAGTGACCAAGAATTGGAGATTTTGTGAACCCATTAACTCGAGGATCCAAAATAGGTTGACAAGGTCTCCCCAGAAGACGTGAGGCCCCGACGGTAAAATTATATCGCTTGGAACATTTGAATGCATAATCTGTAACATGGAAGAGGGGATGATGTCGGAACCCGATAGTCAATTTGTATATTGAGGAGGACTAGATGCCAACTGTTTAATACCGGTGTGTAGTTGTCACTAGTAAGAGAATAACTAATGTATATTAGGAAGGACAAGAAGTTAGTGGGGATGGAAGGCAGGGAAAGATACTTTGAAACATTTGTGAACCATGCTAGAGTGAATCTTGTGAGTTCGAGGAGTCTGCGGTGGAATTGTAGATCACATAAGTTTTGAGTGTAAGATGTATATCACAGAACAAGAAGCAACAGAGTTTGAACCATAAAATTGGCTAAGTATGGAAATAAACAACGGTCGATCATATTCATCATGTGAGGATATAGATGGAGATAAATATATGTCAGCCCGCCAACGCTAGAACCCACGATCATAGAAAGGTGACTAAGTATATAACCAGAAAGCGATAATACACGGGAAGAAGAAAAGGGGAAAAGGGCTAAGGAGTCCGTGGTGGAATTGTAGATCACGAAAATTTTGAGTACGAGATGTATATCATGAAACAAGAAGTAGCAGAGTTCGAAAGCACTAACCCGAAACAATGACTAAGAATTGGAGATTTCATGAACGCGTCAACACGAGGATCCAAAATAGGGTGGCAAGGTCTCCCTAGAAGACGTGAGGCCCCGACGGTCAAATTGTATCACTCAAAACATTTGAATGCATAATCTATAACATGGAAGAGGGGACAATGTTAGAACCTGTTAGTCAATTTGTATATTGTGGAGGGCCGGATGCCAACCTTTTCATACCAGTGTGTTCAGTTGTCACTAGTAAGAGCATAACTAATGTATATTAGGAAGGATGGGAAGTTAGTGGGGATGGAAGGTAGCGACAAATACTTTGAAACATTTGTGAACCATGGTAGAGTGAAGCTTCCGAGTTCAAGGAGTCTGCGGTGGAATTGTAGATGACAGAATTTTTGAGTGTAAGATGTATATCATAGAACAAGAAGCAGCTGAGTTCGAAAGAGCCAACCCAGCAACCGCGACCATAAAATTGGCTAAGTATGGAAAGGAATAGTGGTCGGTCAGATTCGTCATGTGAGGATATAGATGGAGATGAATATATGTTAGCCTGCCAATGCTGGAACCTGCGATCATAGAAAGGTGACTAAGTATATAAACAAAAAGCGATAATACATGAGTATAAGAAAAGGGAAAAATGGTTGAGTGTGCGGTGGAGTTGTAGATCACAAATTTTTTTGAGTGCAAGATGTATATCACAGAACAAGAGCCAATAGAGTTTGAAAGCGCCAACCCGAAACAGTGACCAAGAATTGGAAATTTCGTGAACCCATCAATATTAGGATCCAAAACAGGTTGACAAGGTCTCTCCATAAGACGTGAGGCCCCGACGTTCAAATTGTATCGCTCAGAACATTTGAATGAATAATCTGTAACACGGAAGAGGGGACAATGTCAGAAGCTGGTAGTCAATTTGTATATTATGGAGGGGCTGATGCCAACTGTTTCATACCAGTGTGTCGATTTGTCACTAATAAGAGCATAACCAAAGTATATTAGGAAGGACAGGAAGTTAGTGGGGATGGAAGGGAGCGACATATACTTTGAAACATTTGTGAGTCATGGTAGAGTGAAGCTTGTGAGGTCGAGGAGTCCACGATGGAATTGTAGATCAAAGAAGGTTTGAGTGCATGATGTATATCATGGAACAAGAAGCAACAGAGTTCAAAAGCGCCAACCTGGCAACTCCGACCATAAAATTGGCTAAGTATGGAAAGGAACAAAAGTCGATCAGATTCGTCATGTGAGGATATAGACGGAGATGGAGATATGTTAGCCTGCCACCGCTAGAAGTCACAATCATAGAAAGGCCACTAAGTAAATAACCAAAAAGCGATAATACACGGGAAGAAGAAAAGGAAAAAGGACTAAGGATTCTGCGGTGGAATTGTAGATCACGAAAATTTTGAGTGCAATATGTGTATCATGGAACAAGAAGCAATAGAGTACGAAAGCACGAACCTGACAGCCGTGGGCATAAAATTGGATAAGTATGCAAAGGAACAATGGTCGATCGGATTCGTCATGTGAGGATATATATAAAGATGAATATTTGTCATCCCGCCAATGCTGGAACCCACAATTATAGAAATGTGACTAAGTATATAACTAGAAAGTGATAATACACGGGAAGAAGACAAGGGAAAAAGGTGTTGGATATGATCAAACAGGGGACATAGGTCTTGGATACCACAAAATCGGGACCCGATGATCAGATAATTGACTAAGTATTGAAAGGGACCGTGGTCGGTCGGGCTCATGGTGTGAAGATATAGATAAAGAGTTTTCTATTTGTGAATCCATGAGGTTGTGATCATATAGATGTGACTAAATATAGAACCACAAAGGAATAATAGAGGGGGGAGAAAGAGAAAAATTAAGAGTTTTTATACATTCCTACGGACAAATTGTATATTGCAGAACTCCGTGCACTGTTTGAAGCTAGTGAAAGATTCGAAACACAATTTTGAGGTCGTTAATCCGAGAACCTGCAATCGAAAAAGTGTGCCAAGTATGGAACACAGAAATGTTGGCCGGGACTTGTTTTCACTAATATATTGAAATTTGTAATAGCTTTACCATTACCTGGAAAGTTCTTCTTTGCATGTTTTTGGACAAGTTCTGTAGGTATGGTTGGTTGTCGAGACTTTTTCTTATTAATGACGATTTTTACGGTTGTTGCATGATGTCATTTTAGTATTAAACATTTGGTGTTGCAAACTTGGAAATAAGTATGAGGATGGGAAGAACAAGAAACGGTGACTAGGAGTTGGATTTTTCGTGAACCCGCCAACGCAAGGATCCAAAATAGGGTGACAAGGTTTCCCTAGAAGACGCGAGGCCCTAACGGACAAATTGTATAGCTTGAAACATTTGAATGCATAATGTGTAACACAGAAGAGGAGATGATGTCGGAGTCTGGTAGTCAATTTTTATATGGCAGAGGAGAGGGTGCCAATTCTTTCATACCAGTGTGTCCAGTTGTCACTAGTAAGAGCATAGTTAATGTATATTAGGAAAGACGCGAAGTTGGTGGGGATGGAAGGTAGCGACAAATAGTTTGAGAAAAGTTAATGTATACGAGGAACCTGTGGTGGAATTGTAGATCATCGATGTTTTAAGTGAAATATGTATATCACGGAACAATAAATAGTTGAGTTCGTAAGCGCCAAGTTGACAATCGCGGCCATAAAATTGGCTAAGTATGGAAAGGAACATCGTTCGGTCGGATTCGATTCATCATGTGAGGATATATATGGATATGAAGACATGTCAGCCCGCCAACCCTAGAACAAAATATCATATAAAGGCGACTAAGTATATATCCAAAAAGTGATAATGGACAAGAAGAAGAAAAGACGAGTTCGTATGCACCAACCCGACAACCGCGACCATAAAATTGACTATGTATGGAAAGGAACAACGGTCGGTCAGATTCATCATGTGAGGATATAGATGGAGATGAAGATATGTCATCCTGACAACCCTGTAACCCACAATCATAGAAAGACGAATAAGTATATAACCCAAAAGAGATAATGGATGGGAAGAAGAAAAGAGGAAAAGGGATAAGTATCTGACAGTAGAAAATCCATTTTTTTGTTTATTAATGCCAATGTTTTCGAACCCCTGTTGGGTTCTCACTAGTAAAAGCATAAAATGTAGACCACAAAATTTCTTTGCCTGCAAGATGTATATGATGGAACAGGGGACATAGGTGTTGGATACTACGAACTCGGGACCTAGTGGGTAGACAATTGGCTAAGTATTGGCCAAGAGAAAGTTTTGATAGTTATTTCAATAGTATTCATACTAATATATATTAATGGATTATTTATGTTTCAAATGCAAATCATCTTCCAATTTGCAAGATGTTGTTCGGTTCACAAATTTCGTTGAAACCACGAAATTTTTGACTGCAAGATGTATATAATGCAACAAGAAGCAACAAAGTTCGAAAGCGCCAACCCGACAACCGCAACCATAAAATTGGCTAAGTATGGAAAGGAACAACGGTCGGTCAGATTCATCATCTGAGGATATAGAGGGAGATGAAGATATGTCAGCCCGCAAACCTTGGAACCCGTGATCATAGAAAGGTGACTAAGTATATAACCAGAAAGCGATAATAGACGGGAAGAAGAAAAGGGGAAAAAGGATAAGTATCTCACAGAAGAAAATCTATTGTTCCTTTATTAATGCCACACTTTTCAAACCCCTGGTGAGTTATCACTAGTTAAAGCATAAATTGCAGATCATGGAAGTTCTTTGACTGAAAGATGTATATCATGGAACAAGGGACATAGTTGTTGGATATCGCAAACCCAGGGCCCAGTGGCCAAAAGGTGAGTTATCACTAGTTAAAGCATAAATTGCAGATCACAAAAGTTCTTTGGCTACAATATGTATATGATGGAGCAGGGGACATAGTTGTTGAATACAGCAAACCCGGGACCCGGTGGCCATATAGTTGGCTAAGTTTTGGGTAAGAGGAAGTTTTTATATTTATTTCAATAGTACTCATATTAGTATATATGCATGGATATTATCAAATAGAAGAAGATGCAATGTATGCAAGATATTGAACAGGAACATGGTGTCAACACTTGAGTTGCCTTCCTGTAAGTCATTAATTCATTCTATTTACGAGACCCGAAGAATGAAAGCAGGACGGGTCCTCCAATTTCTCTCTTTAAGTATAGGGTCGACGCCACATAAGTATGGCCTATGACAAATTATTCTTCCATGTAAAATGTAAGCAACGAACAGAATAACGTTTATTTAAATTGAAGTACTG
>SNQJ01S0041900.1:123872-144440 GCA_010110895.2 Picea sitchensis
GTAGAAATGGTTAAAATATAATATTTAATAGTGAAAATATCATATTCACAATCCTTAACTCCCTTCCCCATTTCAAATATTTGTGTGATGGTTACTAGGAGAGACATGCTAGAGATGAGTCTACAACATTTAGGAAAGAAACCATATGGGAAATTGTTTTTGATGTCCTTAAGGAGGAACTATAGCCTATTAGAAACTATGATGGATAGTACATGAGATGGAAAAATTTGTGCTAGGAGAGAGACTAGACAATGTCAGAGTACATTCCATGTAATGCGCTGAAATTTGGGTATTAGAGACTCCCAGTGGAATTTATTTCTGAAGTACCATAATGGCCTGCATAAGTACAACCAAATAGAGTTGGAGTTTAATATTTGATATTTTTATGGGTATTTTCAGTGTATGGAGAGATGGTGCATCAATTTTCAATAGAGATGGAGTTCTTGAAAATGTACTCACTAGGAGTTTCTTATTCATATGCTGACAAAATTGAGCATAAAATTAAGAAAAATGACAATATTTTGGGTTTGCAAATCCTCCACAATAAAATCATGGTAAAATAGGGCCTAACTCATACAAAAAAGGACAAAGAAAGAACATCCAACCTCAAGGAAAACTATTCCAATACATAGACAAAGATAGGTAACGAGAAGTTGAAGATGGACATTATAAAGTGGTGTGAGTTCCAAAATCCCCTGGCACAACAATAATGAATGTCACTCGAAGAATTCATTGTTGGTCAAGATAAAATTCTTAGACTTAGGAATTGGGCTAAAAAATTGATTGAAATCTACATAAGGGAAATAAAATCATTGAGGCAGAACCCATGTTACCATTACAACCATAATACACACTAGAAGAGAGAGAGAGGAGCTTGAGGAAGGTGCATGAGTCATCCATTCATATATGTGAGTGAAAGGAACTTTACTACATTTCATTGTTGATAGTGGTAGTCAAAATATATTTATCTTAGCCAAGGTCATTAAGATATTGAAGTTTCTAATAATGCCACACCTCAATCATACACCATCAATTGGTTGATTCATGGATGAGACATCTATGTTAGTCATGAATGCCACTTTTCCTACAACATAAATCCCTTTGAAGATGAGGTACTATGTTATTTTGGCCCACTTGAAGTTTGTGATGTTATTTTAGGACAACCCTATATGTGGAAATGCCATGTTATTTTCGAGTCTAGGCCCTGTGGTGCCATTATTACTTTGGGAGGTTAGCTATATAGGGTATCATAGGTAGTTCCAACTACCACAATTTCCTTGATCTTAGCTAAGTAATGTAGGAAATCAATATCTTAGATTGGGATATTTTCCTCCTTCTTGATTTCATTGGAAGGAGAACAAAAGATCAGTATGACCTCCATGACCTCTACATAGGGTCTATTTACATGATATAAACATGTGGAAAACATAGTGGAAGAATACAAGGACATCTTCACTTTTCCTCTAGGGTTGCCTCTGCATTGCCAAGCCAATAATTCAATTGATTTGATACCTAGTGATCCTTTACCTAATGGTCCATTATATAGATGCTCTCTTTTGGAGAATGAAGACATCAAATGTCATATTCAAGAGTTGATCCAAAAGCGACCCATTCAATTGAGATCTTCACCTTGTGGGAGTACATTGTGCTGGTGCAGAAGAATGATGGGACATGGTGACTATATATTTATTATATAATTATGAAAAAATCATATACAAGAACCAATATTCGATTCCCTGAATTAAAAATCTTCTTCACCAACTCAAGGTTGCCAAGTTTTTTAGTAAGATTAATCTAAATTCAGGATACCACTAGATATAGATTGAGAAAATCGATGTATGGAAGATCACCTTAAAGTATAATGAAGGATTGTTTAATTGGTTGGTTATGTCTTTTGACTTAACTAATGCATCAACAATTCTCATGAATATGATGGATGACGTCTTGCGGTTGTTCACAAATTATTTTTTTGGTTTTTTTCGTTGTATATTTGGATGAAATCATCATATTTAGAAACAAATTAGGCAACACATTTAGGAAATGAATGTTTATTTGTGGTTGTTGATCAATTCTCTAAGATGAGTATTTTGACACCCTACAAGAATAGTATTTAGGAGAGGCCACTGCTAAGGTCTTCATCAAGCACTTTTAGGTTCATTTTAGGCTCCCATAGACAAAAATTTCATATAGGGATGGTAAATTCATGATTAATTTTTTGTCCATGATGTGGCAAAGGATGGACACCCAGATGGTCGAATTGACTACCTTCCACCCCAAAAATGATGGAAAAATAGAGGTATTCAATAGGATTATTTTGGATTCCTTGAGAATGTACAAATACAAACATCTAGACACATGGGATGAGAGATTTCCTTATGTTCAATATATCTACAATAGATTCCTTCGTAGATATACTGGTTACATCCTCTTTTAATATATGATTGGGGTTCCATTCAATGTCCTTAATTGGCGTAGCTTTTCCCATTGCATCTACATTAGAAGAATCCTCCCATGCTTAGGCTAAGGTTTATAGAGAAACAAAAAATTTTGAATGGACCCAACACATCCAACAACAAGTTCATGATATTTTGTATAAAGCCAATGCCAAGTAAAAGCAATGACATGATTAGTGTCAAGTTCCACA
This sequence comes from Picea sitchensis, assembly GCA_010110895.2. NCBI lineage: Eukaryota > Viridiplantae > Streptophyta > Pinopsida > Pinales > Pinaceae > Picea > Picea sitchensis. The sequence goes on from SNQJ01S0041900.1 coordinate 126,517, forward strand.
CAAGTTTTATGTGGGAGATAACATATGGTTTCAATTGTAGAGAGAGTGTCTCATAGGAACCTGTTGATGGGTCTTAAATCCCTTGATCCAACAATAGGAACCAAACCCGCCACCGAGGCCCAATTAGAGTCTGCAGTGTTTGAGATGGAATGGTTCTCCATATCTTGTGATTCAGCCAATTTATTGATGGGCTTTGCATTTTCTTATGAAGGCTCTCCCTTCATGTAGGACTGTTCTTTTCTATATTTTCCTCTTGGGTGGGACTAGTTTGAGAGATGTAAGATAGCATAAGCCAACTTGACAAGTAATAAGATTTAATTTCGACTACTGGGAAGAGTCTGAGTTTGGGATAACCCGTTGCTCAAACATGCAGACAATGATTCTATGCCAAAGGGCCTAGTACTAATACATTAACCAAATGAACATTGAATTATTGTCTGAGAAAAACTAATTAACAGAAATAAAACACATATGTAATCAAGATCACAGTAAGAAAAATAATTCATCTACTATAACATTCATCACATGACAACACAACGATTTATCTTCATCATTAAAGAAAAGAACATCAAAACATTGCACCAGATAACTTGACAACAAAATCAATTGCTCTTACTCATTTACTGGATCATTCATGGAACATGATAGGAAGTAGTTCTTCTCCAAGTCCAATCATACACATCTAATGAAAATAACTTGTCTTTGGTCTAGAAGGACTTTTCTATTCATAGTAGTCTCAAAATAATTCTTAGCAACCAAAAAAAGGAAAGAGTTCTTACAACAACCATCAACCCTTGACTAATCGGTCGATGTATCTATATATAATATAAAATTCAATCGAAATTAATGTCTAAGTATAGTTTGAACCAAAAAACAAATCGCCATGTGGCACGGTCATCCAACAGTTTCTTTAACATTTCATTTGGGATATTTCTTGAAACAAATGACTTTCTTCATATTCAGACCAGTTGATAAACAGATCTTCACAGGTTTGGGCCCATGGGAACCTATGTTGTTCCATTGGGGTGGCATATACTCCTTTGATATCTACTGCATGTGTTTGATACTTTACCAAACTGGCGTTTAGTAGTTGCAACATGGTCCCGGATCTGATTGGATGTTCCGTGAATTGTTGCACTTGTCCTGACTTTGCATCGGCTATGTTTGTGCATTCTTCGGCCCAAAGAGAGTCTTGTATGGAGTGTGTATTGAAAAAATCGCTCAAGTTAGTAAATTCATCGAGGGTTCTGAATTTGGGGAGACCGACATATTTCATCACTTTATTAATTTTACCCCAGTGTTTCTGGCACTTGGCCCATTGCTCTTGGATTTCTCGGTGTGGGTCCCAGGTCATCTTCAACTAGTATTTGGCAGATTTATTCATGCGGTCGAGACTAATTTTTCCAACTATCCAAATGCCATGATTTTCCTTTTCTCGACCCTACTGGACTGCCTCAATGTATTCGAGTCTCTCTACCGCTTGTTGTGCCTTTTCGTGTCACCTCTCCATTTCTTTGCACGTCGCAAGTGCCATGAGAGTATCCTCCTGGAACTCGACTATGTTCTCGGTTAACAAGTGACTTTCCTTCTTGAACTCGTTATAAACTCCGTTGAAATCACCCTTCAGATACATAGTGGTCTGTGTAGCTCCTTTATAGTATTTGAAAAGATGACGCAGGTGTTCGAGCTCTTTCAGGGTGTCGGCTAGTTCCTTTTCATCTCTTCTGGATCTATCCTAATCAACATCTGAGAGGGCATTTCCTATGCCGATTAGTTTGGACATGCAAGTTTCTACAATGATGATTAAGTTCTCCTCTGTGGTAACCATGATGGATTGATTCAAAATGATCCTTCGCTTTTTTGCGGTCCTTTGAACGATGGCCTTCCTCTTTTGATCGTAGGAGATCACATAGATGTCTGCTACTTCGTCTACTGGTTCTTGTATCTGTTGATCCCCCCGTGTGAGGTTGTTTCTTAGGCTACCCACGGTGTATATTTTCTCATGAGTGGGCTCTTGAACTCCTTTTCTCTGTTTTGTAGATTCAACCTCTACTTGTCGCTCGTCGGGGATTTTGAATATTTGGCACAATGGAGGCATCGGGTATAGACTCATTGCTTACTTGCTCGTCGGTTGTAGAATTGTCGATTTCCTTTTGTGGAGGTTCGTCACTCGGACTTGCTTCTGCTTCTTTTTTGCCAGACTCTCTTATGTCGAGCCCACCTTCAGACCCTATTTCCTTTTGTAAGACTTGCTTGTCTTGGACCTCAGGCTCAGGGGAAGCGATTTTCTCAGGACCTTCTTCCTCTTGGACTCGCACTGGGGTACCGTGAGTAGGTTCCAGACTCTCGTCATCATTGTAAATATGTATAAGAGTTCTCAAGGGATTGGGTTCTTGTGTCTCTATCGAGATCCGACCTGTCTCTTGTTGAGTTGTCCCTCCTTCCAAAGGATCGATCAACGATGTTGTGGATTCAGGGTTGCCTAACCCATGGGCGTTGTTGGGGACTGTGGACCCATGATCATTCGACTCTGTTGGGACACTTTGGACAGTAGTTGAAATTGTAGGTCTTATGAAAAGATACGAGTCATCCCACATCTGTTTCATCAACAGCTCGGTTTACTGATATAACAACATACCCCTTTCTTGTGCAGCTTGAACTTCAGGGGAATCCCTAATTAGTACCAGGGATCTGGGGTAAACCGTCGCCGCCTTGATGTCTTCCCGGGGATCACCTATTTCTTCGTTGGATTCAGATGCTGCAGTTCCTTCCTGAGCCCTAAGAATTTCCTAATCTGTCTGCTCCAAAGATGTGGCTTGTTCTTCTAAACTCATAGCTTTGAATCTGGTCGTCTGGGGATTCTCCCTTCTTGACACCACTTCATTCCAGTCTTGAGCATTCTCAGTGAAAATTTCATCTTCGAACCGGTCATGGGCATAAGGCCAAAAAGATGATACCTGTGATGCGTGATGTAGGATCAGGCCCTTGGGATCATGTTTGCGGAATCGATTGTTTTGGAACCGAAATTCTAATTGACCTAGACCAAGTTGCTTAGCATGAGCGGTGTCCTTGACCATGTAGAAGCCAATATGAAACCCAAACAGTATGAAGGCCTGCTTCTTGTCTTTTACTAGAGTTGCATTGTATCCTTGTTGGATGGTCTAATAGTAAATCTCCCCTAACACTAGCCGGTCGGAAATATAAACGAGTAATAAGTGGGGTGCCCCCGTGGTGCCGAAAAACTTGATGTAGGTTTCTCTCTCATCTAAATACCAGTGACCAACTTTGGCTACAACCTTCTTTACTTCATATGACAACCTAGGGCATTCTTTCCTGAATAGCAAGGAATAAATGCGTGAAATAAAATGATCGCAGATAATAGTATAGGACTTCTTGTACCTGTTTTCCCATAAGATGTTGAAATATACATGGACCAGGAGCTTCGAAGAATGCCAATGCAGGTTCATCCCAGCGAAAGTGTTTCTGGCACAGAAGGTGTCTAGAAAATATGAATCCATGTAAAAAGCAGGAGTATCTCCTTCCTTTGGCACCTGGGATTTCCTTATGCAGGTGCTTAACTATTTGGAGATGATGGCACCCCAATTGAAGTTCGTGCTCGAAAGGGTGACTGTATAAGCTAGAGGAATCCAAGCCTCTAAGAACCAGGAGCAATCCTTCTGGTTAGTGAATTTTTTGTCTTCCCTCCACCATGACGCCATGATCCTGCTGGTGTCATGTGATGCATAGAAACTTAGAACGAAATCAGTCCTCAACTTTATCTTAGGCTCCCTGAGCTTGTAGTAACTCTGAACCTTCGATGGCAGGAAGACCCCGATGCATTTTCCATTATCATCATTAATCAAGAATTTTTCTGCATCAGAGTGGTCAATAATCCACTTCAGGAACTCAATGCAAGGAAATACTGGAGACCATCTTGCCACCATATGCAGATATGCCTTATGAATATTGGGGAGGACTTTGTCATCGAGTTTCCTTGTATCAGGATCATTGTGTGGGGTATATTCGAGGGGTTCTTCTTTCTTGATTTTCTTGAACACTTATTCCCAGCGAGGAAAATTTATCTTGGCTTCAATACTTGCCTCCATGTCTCTGAAAGCTAGGGGTTGGACAAAGGGATCCTTGGTGATTTTCTTAATGATGTCTCTAATTGTCTTGCAACTGTTGGGGAGGAGCCTTCTCCTACTTTTGATTCTTGCAGCTTAGGGGCTCTCGGCGATTTCCTGGTGGAAGGCTTCTTTGGAGGCATTGTTATTGCAACTTAAAATGCCTTTTGAACATGTGTACAAAGTAGCGTTGGGTGTGGACATATAACAATGGAATGTAAGAAAACCATTAGTGGATACATACATGTAATGCTTGCTAAGATAATTTCTTAATACTCACTGAAATTTGGGTGTTTCTTCCGGGTTGTTGGCTTCACTCTTCTGTTTGTTCTGAATTTCTTGTTGTGCAGAATGGGACCATGCAAAATGACTCGAACATGATATAACTGGAGAGGTACTACCAGTCATATCAATCAGTTAATATGAGTAATGAATGTAAATTCAAAATAAATTACCCTCGAATTTCTGCAGATAAACCTTAACTGGTTGACGGTAGAGGCGCAGAAGAAGATGCATTGTATCGGTGGGTTTAACGGATCCTTTTGATTCATGCACGAATTAGTAACTAATGCACGATCTATGAATTAACTACCATCTTTGAATGTGGTGCATATGACACATACGGAGGTAAAACGTCTCATCACGTCACATCACCCTGGCATAGGGATCGGGGATCGACTACTATCTGAGTGCATACTTATATTGATATCCTCTTGATAGAACCTCCAACATCGATGATATTGGGGTTGGTAATATGGGGAAAAATGGGTATGCAACTTCTCGACGGGCCTTCACTTTATGAGCCTTTATTGTTGAAAAATGTTTTCGGCATAGGTGGTCGGCGATGTTTACTTCTTACCTCTGCATGGTGCTTACTATTATACTTTCTGCCGAAATCAAATGGATCGGTCTTCGACGGAATCCTTCCTGGGGTTGTTCGTAGGAAATAAAATGCTTTCATCAGCCGACACCGATGAAGGTCAGTACTCGGATACTTTGACTTTCCAAACGATTTTTTCCACCTTACAACTTTTACCGATGTTGAACCTTTGAAGTGCATTGGGGAGACTTCTAGGTCGTCAATTCCTTGAGTGGTTGTCAAGTCCCCTTTATGGTTAAGATGACTCTTTGTTACAAGTTCAATTAAACTTTAATTTGTTCATTTAGGAAACATATAAGATAAGTGAAGGTATCAGTTTCGTAACTAAAGTGAAGATAGTCAATGCAAAAGATTGAGTGGTACCCAAAAAGAAAAAGTCATAGACCTTTCTAGGGTGTGTAGAGTGCTCAACAAATGACGATTCACTGGGTGAATGGAAAATCTCTGGTTCATAACAGGCACACATTTATTCATACCTATATGTATTACACAATTTTTTTTATTAATGAAATTATCATTTTAGGGCTTGGCCACTCACTGGGAGGGCATCAGGTTCCCCTCTCAGATTCTGCAATCGATAGGTACCTGCCCCGATTTTCTCAACCACTTGAAAAGGTCCCAGCCATAGGATTTGAAACTTAGAATGTTTCCCCTTTGGTTCATTTGCTTTGTCCCACTTCAACACTAAGTCTCCTACCTCAAAGTTATTTTCTTTAGCCTTATGTTTATCAAACCATTGTTTCACTATTTGTTGATGAGCTAGGAATTTTGACCTAGCCTTTTCTGTCTGTTCTTCCATCATGAGTAGAGTGTCGATTCTTTGTTGCATGGATAATGAGGGTTCCTCATTGGAGTCTTGGTTAGAGAGATGGTAGATAAATCTCATTTAGGAGGATGGCTTCCTGTCCGTAGACCAAAAAGTATGGGGAATTCCCTACAGCTTCCTTAGGTGTGACTCTATCGGCCCATAGAGCGTTATGGAGTTGGTTGTACTAATTTTTTTGGCTATCTATAACCGTCTTCTTCGTTATTCTTACCAGTTTCTTATTAGTTGACTCTGCCATACCATTTCCCTGAGGGTAGTAATTTGCAGAGTACTTGATCATGATCCCTTTGTCCAAAGAAAACTATGTTAATAGGGTAGAAGAAAAGTAAGTTGCATTATCAAAGACCAGAACATAGGGGACACCAAACCTTTTGATCAGTTGTTGTTCTATAAATTGGATTACTACCTTCTCATTTACATGAGTCAAAGGAATTTTCTCTACCCATCTCGTGAAATAGTCAGTGGCAGTAAGAATGTACTTGTGGATTTTTGAAGAACTAGGAGTAATTTCTCCTATGATATCCAACCCCCACTGCTCAAAAGGCCTGGAGACAGTCACAGGCTGAAGTGGAATTGCTGCCCTTTTCTCTTTTCTAGAACCTATTTGACAAGTCTTACAGTTCCTAGCGTGAGTATGAGCATATTTAAACAAGGTGGGCCAGTAATAGCCGACTCTCAAAATCTTATGGGTGGTGGTGTTCCCTGCAAAGTGTCCTCTGGCGGGACCATCATGGAGTTCCTTCAGCACCTTGTCAACATCTTCTCGTTTGAGACATCTCAATAGTACCCCATCATAATTGATCCAGAAGAGCACCAAATTTATAAGGCGATAGTGTGCAGATTTCAATCTCAGGGCTCTCCTTTCCCTAGGGTTGAGGTTCTTAGGACAAGCTCTGTGATGTAAAAGATAAGCTAAATCATTGTACCATAAGTCTTGTCTTTGGGAGATGTATGCTACTTCATTGCACCATAGTGTCATTTTGTTTTCTCACTCAGGATCTTCATTTTCTTGATCCCGTGCTTCGGTTGTGAGCTTACACAAACCTTGTCCTCTTACTAGCTTAGCAGGTTTTATATCTAGATCAAATTCCTGGACTACTGCCATCCAACTCCCCCTTCTTTCCCCCATTTCTTGTTGGGTAAATAGGGATCGAACCGCAGGGTGTGATACAATGACCTTAGTGTGATTCTTGAGAATGTAGGACCACGTAGGCTTGTTTGTCTATGGAGGGATAATTGAGGTTGACTCCTTGAAGATTAGTACTCATAAAGGACATTGGGGCTTCGTTGTTGTCATTATCCTTCTGGGTTAAAACCGCCACTAGCGATTGGTCAGAGGAGAAAGTATAAAGGAAAAAGTCTCTATTAAAATCGAGACTTCGCAACACTGGAGCCCGAGATATGGTGGATTTGATATCATTGAAATCATTTTTCCACTCATCATCCCACTTAAATTCGACATCCTTGCAAATCATCTTTTGTAAAGGTTTGATAATTTCGACAAAATTGGGAGTGAATTTCCTCACAAAATTGATTTGCCCGAAAAAGGACTGCATGGCTTTCTTGTTATGAGGTAGCGGGAGTTGGGCTATGGCCTTAATCCTTTACGGATCTATGCGAATCCCCGATCGAGATATAATATGACCTAACAACTTACCTTCCTCGACACCGAAGATAGTTTTCTTAGGATTTAGCTATATACCGTACTTCCTTCATCTCTCAAAAATCTGGGTTAAGTGTTGGATGTGCTCTTCCCTATTCTTTGAATATACTATTACATCATCTAGGTACACCACCACACACTTATTGATAAGTCCCCGAAAATCCACGTCCATGGCCCTTTGGAAGGTTTCTCCTGCATTGATTAACCCAAAAGGCATGTGTTTATAAGCGAAGGTTCCCCATTTGGTTCGGAAGGTGGTTTTTAAACGGTCTTCCTCTGAAACTAACACTTGGTTGTAGCATGAGAAACCATCTAGTAAATAAAAAATCTCCGAGCCCGAAACGGTCTGCAAGAGTTGTTCCATCGGCGGGATGGGATAATTGTCCTTTTTTGAAGCTCTGTTGAGGTTCTAGAAATCTACACACAATCAGATATCTCTCGACTTTTTCCTTATTGGGACAAGATTTTCCACCTAGGTGGAATGTCTAACCCGGAAAATTATCTTTGCATCTAAAAGCTTACTTAATTCCTGATACATGAGGGGTTCCAGGGATGGGTGGTGCTTTCAGATATTTTGTTGGAAAGGTTTCATTTCGTGTTTCAATGGGATGGTGTGTTGAATAATACAAGTGTCGTACGTTTTCAAATCCTTATAGGACCACACAAAAACATCCTAGTATTGCCTGAATAATTTGAGGTAGGCCTTCCCCTCTCCCTTAGATATATTTTTTCCGATATTAACATTCTTCGGGGCCTCTAGAGTCCCGAGATTCACAGTTTCATGGAGGGGGCAAGAGCTACCAGTCTTCACGTTTTTGGGTCCTTTAAAATGATCCTTTAGATCAAACAGACTCTCTAGATTAGCTATCCCCCTTGGGATTGTGTGAGCCTTCAATTTTCCAACATCTTGTCCTGCTTGGGGATTAGTTTAAGTTGTTTTCTCTTTGAACTCTTCATCATCTATGGCTAGGCCTTTGAAATTGTCTTGGTTGGTCAATAAGTTTATGATTTTCTCGTCACCTTCAAAACGTTCCAATTAGAAATGTTTTTTGGCACCGACGGTTTGTAGAGAAGATCTACAATGAATCAGGAAGCTTCATAATCTTCTAAAGGCGACAGTCTGGAAGCAGATGTGGATAAGGAGTCAGCAATAATGTTCTTTGCTCTAGGTATCGTGGTAATATCGAAAGCGTCAAAGTGCTCTATTATCCTATGCACCTCATGTTGGTAATTCTTAATATGAGGTGAATTGCAATGTATAGTGTTCCTCACTTGCCTAACAATAATATCAGAATCACCGAAAAACTTCAATTCCTTGACACCCAAATTTATGGATTTCTTTAATCCTTGTACTAGAGCTTCATACTCGACAGTGTTGTTGGTACATTCGAATTCTAGCCTATAGGATAGGAAATAACGTCGGACTCTAGGATTGATAAGGATACACCCTGCTCCTAACCCTTCTTGTGATTTGGATCCATCAAAGCAGAGGGTCCAAATATGGGAAAGGCAATCACTCTTTCCTTTTTCTATAATGGTTTCTTGCTTACCGATCTCTTGTCCTGTAAGCTCAATCGTAGGATTTTGGCAAAAGAGAGTGTTCCCTATCGGCGTCGACGGTTCCTCTTGAAATATTATTTCAAATTTTTGGGTAAGGGGAACAATGGACAATAGAGGATAAAAGTCCTCTAAGTGGGAATCACAGGAGTAATTGCCCAATACCAGGAAATCGGTAGACATGGGTTCGTTCGGGGTTTCTAGGTCAGTGATCGTATGCTTAAGATATCTTTCCCTATCGATTCTGATCATGTTCTTGTATCCTTTTAGTGGTAACCAAAGGTGTGCCCAGTCCATACTAAAATATCCATTCAGCTTCTTAGACTAGTCCTGACTCATTAGTAGTCCATATGCCTCTGGGATGTCTACTACAATGATGTCAATTATTTGCACGAAATTAGGATGTGTTGCTATCCTGATCATTACATCTTTGAGTTCTCCCATAACCTTGACTTGGGTTTTGTCCAGTTGTATGACATGCTTATCACTTTGGAGAGGGACAACACCCAACTTATTACAAACTTCCAAGTGAATTACATTAGAAGACGCCCCAGAATCTACCAAACAATTGTGAAGATTCTGGTTGAAGACTTCAAACATTAGAAGGAAGGGTGGGACAAAAGGTATCTCCTTTCGTCCTTCTGTGTAGGTATTTACAGTTGAATTTCTCAATGGATTGGATGGGGGTAGGTTCTTCTGCTGACCATTGCTAGCCGTCGAGTCTTCTACAGAGCCCAAAGCTTGCAATAGAAAGTCTTTCTGCTTAGGAATTCTACATATATCCATAACCGATATATTAGCCTTTAGCTTCTTTAAATATTCGACTACATTGTAATCTAGTTTGGGAGATTCCTGGGTATGGATGCTTATAGGCTTCTTACCAGGGGCGAAAGGTATTTTTGGGCGATCAGGGATTAACTTACTTTGTGAGGCCCGGGAAGCATTGGTATCTTTCGAGCCGAGTTGACCTTTATTACATGTCTGTGCTACCGAGACTTTTGTGGGTTGTTTCCAAGGCTTAAACAGATCATCCGAAGACACGATCATGTAGGGATCCCATATCAGCATGGTTGTGCCTCGTGGTGGGTCAGCCCTTTCCTGATCAATAATATTTATGGTTGAACTACTTGACTATTCATTCAAGGAGACCTCGTCCAGAAAATGGTTGGCCATCAAATTCATGGCATGTATCCATTGAGGACAAAGTGGTTCTCCTGGTGATAAGTACATAAAGAATCAGATGCAACGTTGCCTAGGTCAAAGTTTAAGTTGGTTGGGGGAGGTTCAATCACTTTGAAAGGCTGGTTCCTTTTGAAGAATGGCTTATAGGGATTTTGGCTTTGGTTTCCCTCCCCTGTGCTCCTCTTCATGTCTATGATTTCATTTGACAATTTCTTAACCATGCATTGTAGGTATTCTATATCTCCATTACCTTTGTTAGGAGTTTGTTTGGTCGGTTTCCCCGATGACCTAGTCAAAAGGAGACCCCTCCTGGGAGGGGGCTGGGTTTCTCTTTTTACAAGAGAGGCCTAGCCTTATTTACATCCTTTCATCTATAATTCTATCGTTTTGGCTTCTTAAAAATTTTCCGCAAGGGTTTTTTTGGCGGCTCTTTTTATGAACATAGAGATAGAATCTGGGAGTGCATTAGAATAAACCTTGATTTGTAACTCTTGAGTTGGTTTTGCCGTGGGATGAAATTTGTTCAAGATGGTTGTGAATCTTTGATTGAAATCATTAATCCTCTCCTTCAGGTTCATGGTAGCTGCGAACAAATAAACCATCCGAGCTCTCGTAGTAGTATCTTCTGCAAATTTGTCTAGCAAATACTTTTGGAATTTAGTCCAGTTGGTTATAGATCCTACTGGAAAATTAAAATACCACGTGGAGGCCGAATTCTCAAACGTGTAGGGAAAAATTCTGCAGACTATGTTTTCATGTTGAACATTCATAAGTCTGATCGCAAGTATGACCTTCTTGATATGATCTTCAGATAAACTTGAGGTCTTGAGATCGTGCTTGGGAAGCAACTTCTCCTAGTGCCAGGGAAGATTATGTGCCCGTCCAGGGATGGCCACGACGTCTCTGGATAACCAAGGTTGATTGTTCTGAATCGGGATTTCCCTTTCCTATCCATGGTTATTCTCATCCTCCATATCTTCGGGATCCTATTCAAACTCTTCTTCTTCCAAAAATTTGTTTGGATCAGAGACGTCGGCGGCTGGTGTTTCAGGTATCAGATCGAGAGGTTCTTGAATTTTGGTGATCGCGAAATCTATTAGGTATTCTACGGAGTGTACAAAAACTTCGTCGGGAGTGTTGAACACTGGTATGCTCTGTTTTTTTCTTCTAGGGAGGATGGGACCTAGGGACAACACACCGATATGTTGGGCGTAGGCTCTAGTGATTCTCCTGAATTGATCGACTTCCTCATGAGAAAGGGTGTAAGGTATTCTAGGGTGAAAAGGTTCTTCCTCGTGCTTGGGTGAGTTATCCATTTTAGGAATACTCGACGTGTGTGGGTTGTCTTGTGATAGACTAGCCATGCATGTGGGCTGCTATGAATCTATAGGCTATTTGAAATACTATACAAATTATATACTCAACCATTCATTATTAGGCCCTCCTTCTAGCTCCAATTCTATTGATGGGTCTTAAATCCCTTGATTCAACAGCTGGAACCAAACCTGCCACCGAGGCCCAATTACACTCTACAACGTTTGAGATGGAATGGTTCTTGAGATCTTGCGATCCAGCCAATTTATCGATGGGCTTTGATTTTTCTTGTGAAGGCTCTCCCTTCAGGTAGGACTGTTCTTTTCTATATTTTCCTCTTGGGTGGGACTAGTTTGAGAGATGCAAGCCATCATAATCCAACTTGACAAGTAACAGGATTGAATTTCGACTACTAGGAAGAGGCTAAGCTTGGGATAACTCATTGTTCAAACATGCAAACAGTGATTCTATGCCAAAGGGCCTAGTACTAATACATTAACCAAATGAACATCAAATTACTATCTGAGAAAAACTAATTAATAGAAAGAAAACACATATGTAATCAAGGTCACGATAAGAAAAATAATTCATCTACCATAACATTCATCACATAACAACACAACGATTTATCTTCATCATTAAAGAAAAGAACATCAAAAAATTGCAATAGATAACTTGACAACATAATCGATTTCTCTTACTCATTTACTGCATCATTCATGGAACATGATAGGAAGTAGTTCTTCTTCAAGTCCAATCATACACATCTGATGAAAATAGCTTGTCTTTGGTCTAGAAGGACTTCTCTATTCATAACAGTCTCAAAATAATTCTTAACAACCAAGAAAAAGAAAGAGTTCTTACAACAACCATCGACCCTTGACTAATCGGTCGATGTCTCTATTTATAATATAAAAGTCAACCGAAATTAACAACTAATTATAGTTTGAACCAAACAAAAAATCGCCACGCGGCGCGGTCATCCAACAGTTTCTTTAACAGTTCATCTGGGATATTTCTTGAAACGGATTACTTTCTTCATATTCAGACCAGCTGATAAACATATATTCATAGGTTTGGGCCCATGGGAACCTGTGCTATTCCATTGGGGTGGCATATACTCCTCTGATATATATTGCATGCGTTTGATACTTTACCAAACTGGTGTTTAATAGTTGCAACATGGTCCGGGCTCTGATTGGATGTTCCGTGAATTGTTGCAGTTGTCTGGGCTTTGCATCGACTATATTTTCACATTCTTCAACCCAAAGCGAGTCTTGTATGGAGTGCGTCTTGAACACATTGCTCAAGTTAGTAAATTCATCGAGGGTGCCAAATTCAGGGAGACTGACATCTTTCATCACTTTATTAATTTTACCTCAGTGTTTTTGGCACTTGGCCCATTGCTCTTGGATTTCTCAGTGTGGGTCCCGTGTCATCTTTGCCCATTATTCAGCAGATTTCTTCATGTGGTCAAGACTACTTTTTCCAACCAGTCGAATTGCATGATTTTCCTTTTCTCGACCCTGTTGGAGTGCCTCAATGTATTCGAGTCTCTCTACCACTTGCTGTGCCTTTTCGTGCCACCTCTCCATTTCTTTGCATGTCGCAAATGCCATGAGAGTATTCTCCTGGAACTCGACTATGTTCTCGGTTAACAGGTGCCTTTCCTTCTTGAACTCGTTATAAACTCCGTTGAACTCACCCTTCAGATACATAGTGGTCTATGTAGCTCCTTTATAGTATTTGACAAGATGGCGTAGGTGTTCAAGATCTTTCAGGGTGTCGACTAGTTCCTTTTCATCTCTTCTGGCTCTATCCTGAGTGACAACTAAGAGGGATTTTCCTACACCAATTAGTTCAGACGTGTGAGCGTCTGTAGCACTGATTAAGTTCTCCTCTGTGGTAACCACGATGGATTGATCCAAAGTGATCCTTCACTTTTTTGTGTTCCTTTGAACGATTCCCTTACTCTTTTGATCGTAGGAGATCGCATATATGTATGCTACTTCGTCTACCAGTTCTGGTATCTATTGATCTCCCCATGTGAGGTTGTTTCTCAGGCTACCCGCGGTGTATATTTTCTCAGGAGTGGGCTCTCGAAGTTCTTCTCTCTGTTTTGTAGATCCAGCCTCTACTTGTCTCTCGTCGGGGATTTGAATATTGGGCACAATGGAGGCATCAGATACAGACTCATTGCTTACTTTCTCGTTGGCCGTAGAATTGTCGATTTCCTTTTGTGGAGGTTCATCACTCAGACCTTCTTTTTCTTCCTATTTGTTGGACTCTCTAGTGTTGAGGCCACCTTCGGACCTTATTTCCTTTTGTAAGAACTACTTGTCTTGGACCTCTAGCTCAGGGGAAGAGGTTTTTTTAGGACCTTCTTTCTCTTGGACTCACATCGGGGTGCCGTGAGTAGGTTCCCAACTCTTGCCGTCGCTATAAATATGTATAAGAGTGCTCAAGGGATTGGGCGCTTGTGTCTCTATCAACACCTGACCTATCTCTGGTTGAGTTGTCCCTCCTTCTGAAGGATCGATCAATGATGTTGTGGATTCAGGGCTTCCTAACCCATGGGCGTTATCGAGGACTATGGACCCAGGATCATTTGACTTTGTCAGGACACTTTGGACAGTAGTTGAAATTGTAGATCTTATGAAAAGATACGGGTCATCCCACATCCGTTTCATCAACGGCTTGGTTTGTTGATATAACATCGTACCCCTTTCTTATGCAGCTTGATATTTAGGGGAATCCCTAATTGGTACCAAGGATCCAGGGTAAATCGTCGCCGCCTCGATGTCTTCCCGGGGATCACCTATTTCTTCGCTGGATTCAGATGTTGTAGTTCCTTCCTTAGCCCTAAGAATTTCCTGAGCTGTCTTCTCCAAAGACGTCACTTTTTCTTCCAAACTCATAGCTTTGAATCTGGTCATTCGGGGATTATCCCTTCTTGACACCACTTCATTCCAGTCTTGAGCATTCTCAGTGAAAATTTCATCTTCGAACTAGTCATGGGCATAAGGAAAACAATATGATACCTGCGATGTGTTTTGTAAGACCCCGACGCATTCACCGTTATCATCATTAATCAAGCATTTTTGTGCATCAACGTGGTCAATAATCCACTTCAAGAACTCAATGCAAGGAAATATCAGAGACCGGCTTGCCACCATATGCAGATAAGCCTTGAGAATATTGGGGATGCCTTCGTCATCGAGCTTCCTTGTATCAGGATCATTGTGTGGGGTATATTCGAGGGGTTCTCTTTCTTGATTTTCGTTAACACTTCTTCCCAACGAGGAAAAGTTGTCTTGGCTCCAATACTTGCCTCCGTGTCTCCGAAAGTTGGGGGCTAGACAAAGGGCTCCTTGGTGATCGTCTTAATGATGGAAACTGGCTTGGGAGCGAACTCTAATTGTCTCGCAACTACTGGGGAGGAGCCTTCTCCTACTTCTTATTCTTTCATCTTAGGGGCTCTTGGTGATTTCCTGGTGGAAGTCTTTTTTGAAGGCATTGTTCTTGAAATTTAAAATGCCTTTTGAACATGTGTACAGAGTAGCGTTGGGTGTGGACATATAACAATGGAATGTAAGAAAACCATTAGCGGACATACCTGTAATGCTTGCTAAGATAATTTCTTAATACTCACTGAAATTTGGGTGTTTCTTCCGGGTTGTTGGCTTCACTCTTCTGTTTGTTCTGAATTTCTTGCTGCGTAGAATGGGACCATCCACAATGACTCAAACATGATATAAATGGAGAGGTACTACTAGTCATATCAATCAGTTAATATGAGTAATGAATGTAAATTCAAAATAAATTACCCTCGAATTTCTGCAGATAAACCTTAACTGATTGACGGCAGAGGCGCAGAAGAAAATGCATTGTATCGGTGGGTTTAAAGGATCCTTTTGATTCATGCACGAATTAGTAACTAATGCATGATCTGTGAATTAACTACCATCTTTGAATGTGGCGTATCTGACACATACGGAGGTAAAACGTCTCGTCGCATCACATTACCCTGGCATAGGGATCGGGGATCGGCTGCTATCTGAGTGCATACTTATATTGATATCCTCTTGATAGAACCTCCGACGCCAATGATATCAGGGTTGGTAATAAGGGGAAAAATAGGTATGTAACTTCTCGGCAGGCCTTCACTTTATGAGCCTTTATCGTTGAAATTTTTTTTGGGCGTCGACGATGTTTACTCCTCACCTCTGCGCAGTTCTTACTATTATACTTTTTGCCGAAACCGAATGGATTGGTCTTCAGTGGAATCCTTCCTGGGATTGTTCGTAGGAAATAAAACTCTTTCATCAGTCGACGCCGATGAAGGTCGGTACTCCGCTACTTTGACTTTCCAAATGATTTTCGCCACCTTACAACTTTTACCGATGTCGAACCTTTGAAGTGCATTGGGGAGACTTCTAGGTCACTGATTCCTTTAGTGGTTGTCAAGTCCCCTTTATTGTTAAGATGAATCTTCGTTACAAGTTCAAGTAAACTTTAATTAGTTCATTCAGGAAACACATAAGATAAGTGAAGGTATCCGTTTCGTAACTGAAGTGAAGACAATCGATGCAAAATATTGAGTGGTACCCAAAAAGAAAAAATCATAGACCTTTTTAGGGTGTGTTGAGTGCTCAATAGAACCCATTATAAGTTTCAACCACTCCAATATGGGCCTTACATAATTAGTAAGGATATGGGTGACAATGTTATGGAATTAAATATTCCTCCTTTCCTTGGCTTGCACCTTGTATTTATTGTGTAGCTACTTCAACCATATTTTCCACCTCTCTTGGATACCTTAGATGTGGTCAAACACTTCAACCATACAAAAATAAATCATGACTACCTTGAGCAAGTGAAAATCAACTAGATGATGGACACTAAGATGAAACACACTTGATAACAAAAAACCAACTCTATTGGGTTTCCAAAGTAGGGAAACTCCTTCAGTAAGGTAAGTGGCTCACCAGGAGTCATTTTGAGTAGAATTTTCACCATCTAATGAAGGAAATTGATGCAATGGGGACCATTTTTTCCTAATGTGGGAAGGTTGATTTGGGTGGATACTAGTGGCCACCCATATATTCCATTGACTCAGAATGTTTCTACATATTGGAAGTTCTACTAAATGTTTTTAGGTCATGAACTTCTAGAACATTTTTCATAATTTCCCCTTGCAATTTTGGTAGTTTAAATAAGGATGAGTGCAAGCTAATGATGGTCTCTCATGACGTGTTACTGGAAATGAAAACATGGAAAAACAAAAATTTGTTAACTTGGATGGATTATTAAAGTTACTTTTGCAGTGAATTTGAATATGGTGTAAGAAGATGAAAAGTAGGAAATTGAATTAGCTTTTCGAATATACAACTTTTATTCATAGAAATTGTGAATAACTATGTCAAATTTGATTTTTTCTAAGAGTGGTATGTTATTTTTCTATCAAAATATAAGGTATATGTCTTTGTTTGTGCAAGTGTTGAGTAACTTAATGATGGAATTTCATTCAAAAAATTTGCATAATTGTGGAGAACATGTTTTTCTAGTTTGGTGTATTTTTTGGAAATTTATAATATATATTTTTTAAATTATGAAATTAAATATATCCTTGAAATTACAATGTCTTTTGTTCATGTAGGCTAAGAGGGTCATCACATCATCAAAACAATTTCCTTTTTTTAGATTGTATATATTGGTCTCCTCTAGTGCAACATATAACACATTCTAGAAATGGTTTAGTCGACAAAAAGTTATTGCAGAAAGAAGAGAGGTATGTATTCTAGGATTTTGATAAATGTGAAGACAAAAATAAATAATAAATAATAAACAATATTAATATTTTTAAAAAACTATATATTTGGAATCTACAAAGCTAAATCTATCTATGTTTGTAGTTTCATTAACAACTAACTTCTGTAGCCTATAGAAAACTAACGTGAAATATATATATTCACAAAAATGGAGGTTTTTATCATTTTTCACACCATACCGTTAGTTTTGTCATCCCAAAACTAAATCTGAGGCAACCAATTAAGAAAACACATATTCTAGAGTTTTCACTCTTGCTAAAAAAATATTGAATTCAAAGAACGGGAACGTGCTCTAGGAATGCACACACATTCCTAAAGTGCAAGAACATTTCTAAAATGTGCAGGCACTATTAGGAATAGGAACGCACATGATTTCATGTTAACAGTAAATGAGTCCCTCTCTCTCTCTCCCCCTCCTTTTCCCCTCTCTCCCACCTTCCCTCTCTCTCTCTCCCCCTCCTTTTCCCCTCTCTCCCACCTTCCCTCTATCTCTCCCCCACTCCTCCCCACCTCTCTCTTTACTTCTCTCTCACCCTCCCTCTTTTTC
>SNQJ01S0041900.1:153646-166111 GCA_010110895.2 Picea sitchensis
AATTTCTACATGGTATCAGAGCTTGGGCTCTGAGTGATAGTGAGAAGTGTTATTTTTGGGCAAGAATTGAAGGGGGTAAACTTGATTGATTCTTTTCCATTGAACAATTGATAGGGATATGGTTGTTTGCATCAGGTATGAGGACTGGTTGGATGGGATTTCCAACTATTTGCAATGGAAATCCAGGATGTCATCTATTCTCAGGGAGAACAAGATTTGGAGTTTTGTCAGCACCATAGTTGTTGTTCCATCAATAGACCCTATAGATTTGGATTTTCATGAGGTAAAGGAGGCCAAATATTAGAGGCGTATTCCAGATGGGTTGAAGGATCACCTTATCCCACACTTGGTTGAGAAGAAGACAACCAAATAGATGTGGGATGCACTTAGAAACTTGTACGAGGCGGAGAATGAAAACGAAAAGATGGTCTTGAAGGATAAACTGCATGATACCGAGATGGGTAAAGGTGAGAGTGTGGCTTCTTATCTTACCCAGGTAGTTCAAGTGAAATATGAGTTGGTTGTAATTGAGGAGGTCATATCAGGGTTTCAAAGGTATGCCCACTTAAAACTATCATAACTTTTGATTGGAATGTCTGATTGAGCTGATTCAAAATCCATTGGAAATATAATACATAGAAGAGAATATCGGAACAAGGATTACAACTATTTGAGATATTTATCCTTGATATATTTAGGTTTTTATTTGAGGGATATGAACCTCAATTAATAATCAATCGAAATACCTGAATTTACAGGAGATGAAGATAAATATGAAATCAATCCTATGGAATGGTTGAGGTTGGTAAAAGAATATAATATGACTCCTTCAAAGGAAAGAAATTATTTTTTGATGAAGCTTGGAAGTGGTGGATGAGACTTGATCAAAATACTAGATGGCACTGCACATGGCAAGAATTTGAAAAACTCTTCTCAGATAAATGGATTAGAGATACAAAAATGGAGGAATTGTATAGAATTCAAGATGAATTAAAAGAAGAAAAGAAAGATATTAAGAAGAAGGGTGAGGAGATATCTAAGATAATATCCCTTAATGAATCACTCCTTAAGGAGGTTAAGAACCTAAAGCAAGAAAAGACTAGCAAAGGAAAGTGGGAAAAAGATGAATCAATGGAAGATTTAAAAAAGAAAGATGAAGATATATGTAGATTACGAAGCCATAATAAAAAACTATTGGATGAGGTTAAAAGATTGAAAGAAGAAAAGAAGAACTATCAAAATAAATAAGAAAGAAGAATCTTGGATGAAGAATCTACCAAAAGACTGGAAGAGGAAATTTGCAAGATGGTTGGGCAATACTTAAATACGGATGAGGTTAAGTCAGAAATGAAAGCCAAAATTGAAGAAGGATGTCAGAATTTGATAGATGGGGTCACCTGGCAGCTTCAAAAGGAGAAAGAATACAAGATTCAATAAGGTCAACAAAAGATACTTGAAGATGTTTAACTCCATCTAGAGGATGTACATGCCAAATATGATGGTATTATCTTGATGGATAGAGTAATCAAATACCAAGCAAATATGATTGAGGATTCCATTGTTGTTGAAAAGAAGATAGATGAAATGAATGTGTAGAGTGAAGGAAGACCATCAAATGTGAAACTGTATCGACACCCTAATTACCAAGAAGAATTTCAAGGAAGACAAGAAGGACAATATCACCATTATGAAGGAAGGATATGGAATACTTTTCAATATTAATGGAACAAGGCATCACCAAAATACTCTTCAACGAGCTATTATCAGAGACAAAAAACAACTACAAATTGGAGAAGCTTCAACAAAAATACATGGAATAAAAGGAAAGAAAATTATTCAACAACTAGACACCAAGGATTAAGACCGAAAAGAATTGATTTTGGATGGATAGATCATCAACAATGGAATGAAGAAAGCATGAACATAAGAAAATCATATTACTTGGTTTAATCACGTGTGAAGCCTTTAAATGCAAAGCTTTGAGGACAAAGATTTTTGAAGGAGAGTTCCATGTTATGACCCAAGGGGCGCATACATATGGATAAATGTATATGATATGACCCCAAGGGGGGGAATATATGGGCATACATGTACATGTAATGTACATGTGATAAAGGGGCCTCATGTGCAAGTGTGAATAGCTATATACAAGAGATCAAGTATTCATTATTGACAGGTGAATTGTGAAGCATGAAAGGTATTTGGATATTTGGAGGGTGTTCCCATATTATTTAAGGAGTTATTGTGTAACTTATTTATATTGGAGTTTCTCTCCACGCTGACATTCTGTACATGTTGTGTACTTCTGTTATTTTAAGATATTTGTAAGCGTTTGGATCATAACAAAGAGTTGGTGAGGATAGCCTTGAAAGGCTTCACCAAGGAATGGGAAGTCTTCGTGAAGTGTGTGGTGGGTCGTGAGAATATTCCAGATTGGAGCAGACTGTGGGATGATTTCACTCAAGAGGAGATCTAGGAAGGATATTAGAGTAGTGGGTAGAAGAAAAATGGAGCTCATGAAGATGTTTCTCTCGCCGCAAAGGGAAAGGGGAAGAAGAAATGAAATTTTGGGAGGAAATTGAGTAAAGTCATATGTTACTGCTGTAATTAGTTGGGGAACCTTTCTTCTCAGTGTCCTGAGAGGAAGAAGAAGAAGAAGGAGCAGGAGGGGCCTGATAACTTCTATATAATCCATGGAGGAATTTTCTTCCAAGTTTGATAAGGAATTTTCTTTGGTTACTCTATTATCAAGTGTCGGTAGTGGAGGATTTGGGGGTGATAACAAATGGATTGTTGACAATGGATCCTCTTGTCACATGACAAGAATCTGGTGAGTATTCCTTATTATCATAGAGACAGGTCCTGACCAAATGGTGGAGAGTGAAGGAGGTATGGTGTGAGTTGTACGTGGAGTTGGAAGGGTTAGATTCCTAATCGAGTATGTGGGATTCCAGGAGCTTGATGGAGTTCTTTTTGTTCTAGGGTTGAGGGTTAACTTGCTCTCAGTATCATCCTCGGAGGATGTTGGATATTGTACATTATTCAAAAGGGGACATGTATTTATCTACAGGGAGGGAGAGGCCCTTATTGAACCACATTTGATTGGTGATCGAGTGGATAGGTTGTACATGTTGCGAGGACAACCTTCAGGTTATGATTCAATGTCGGATGAGGAGTAGGAGGCTCCTGAGACTGTGATGGGCCCAAGGATTCAGTATTGCATTCCAAGAGAAGAGAGGGAGTCTCTTCTGAGTACCAACAGGAGGCTCAAATGGTGTTATCGAAGTGATGCTCAGGGTGTAGTGGATTCTCCTATGAGCTTAGGGTTCAAGGTAGTTTTCAGGAGAAGATCTTCTGGTTCGAGTTATGTGCAGGTGTTGGGGTTGGCTCCAGGTTCAAAGGGATATCCTACTATGAATAGTGTGATGGGACCAGATGATAGTGATGGAAAAGAGTACATCCCTCGCTAAGAGGGAATGTTATCTTTTATAGCTCGAGAGGTACTCCACATGTTTTTCTTGTATGCAGAAGTAGCCTTATATTTGCACTACTAGACACTTGACTTTGTAATGGGTTTTTATAAAGTTGTAATAAAGTGGTTCTTTTATGTAAGAATTTTTTTAATGAAGTGTACCTTCTAATATTAAAGTGAATTTATTTCATAAAGTGCACTTATGTTATAAAGTGAAATTATACTTTAATATTTTAAGTGATTTATTTTGGAGGGAATGAATCATGTCCCTTGATCATGTAAAGGAAGGATTAGATCTTGGACTTTGGATTTAGGGATGGGGAAGGTGAAAAGACACTTGGAAGATGAAATGTCATTTTTGAATTATAAGATAATGCATTGGGTAGTGTGCAAGAAACAACTATGAGAAGAGGAGATTAAGAGATTTCTGAGAGAGCTTGAGAGAGGAAAGTGAGCAACAATTTTTTGGCACAGATTCCAAGGGATATTGGACACATTTCCCAAGGCATAAGTTTTTTGTTTTGAAGAGGCTGAAATTTATTGTTGAAGACATGATGACGTACTATATGGATCTGTATAGGCTGTACAACAACAAGTTTGGGAACAAAAATCGAGGCAAGTGTGGGAACATTTTTTTAGGCTACTTTTGGTGAATTTTTTGTTGGAGGTCGGTCGTACAAGAGTGAAGGTACAACAACATGTTGTGGGCACAAATATCAAGGTGTTTATTTCAACAAGGCTATACAACTGTATGGATTTTGCACATTTTTCTAGGCAACAGATTTGTGGGACTGTTGGGTGTTGTAAGTGATTCTCTTGGCTGCTAATTGTAATTTTGCAGCTGATATACTTTCCTGAAGCTAATAAAATCTCTCTCTCTCTCTCTCTCTCTTTGGGTTTCCTCACATTGGGGTTTTCCCTCGTTGGTTGCCTAAATTTATAAGTATTACATGGATGTGTGATTGTTGTTCATTGTCTTTATTCTGCTGCAAAAGTGCTTAGCAATGTGTATTTTTGCTCATAATATTTTCTGAATGTGGGTTTATACATTTCAGATTTCATAGATGACAGTTATCTCTAGGTTTCTAAGTATATGACAAAATTTGTGCATGTTGATTTTGTCATTAAATTTCTACAATCTCTATGCATTTCCATTTATATTTATGCATTCATTTTATTATCTATATAATCAATATCATTCACTGCTTAATCTATAGAGGTGTACATACTCTACCATGCACTAGATTTGATCCTAAGATGTCCAAGGAGATACTGTATATGTGTGTGTGGTGAGGACTTTCCTTGGAGCCATGGAGTCAACTTGAGGTAATAGAAAACTTGTTTTTGCACTAGAGGGACTATATTAAATATTCTCATGACCTGACCGCACCTAGTCAATCCAATCCCGCCCTATATCCTTGAAATTTAAAGATCAAATATGTTGAATCAATTGGTGAGGAGCAAGGAAATTTTCATTGATGGGTAAGGTTCAATACCCATGAAGGATTTTCCTAAAGACATGGGGTCACCTTGAGGTAGTGGTCAAACATGTAGTTGCATATATTGAATGATCTTGTGATGTATGCACATATAAGTGGATCAAATACCACCCTTGTGTCATTTAATAGAAATAATATCAGTGGGTAATCTTAATCAATTCCAAAGACTATTTCAAAATGAAATTCGTTGTAAGGTTTTTGATTCTAATTTCATTGAGGTTCAAGTCTGGTTAAATCATGTTACATTACCAACTATTATATTGACTATTATCAAATCATATTCCATCCAAATATTCACAAAAAATAAAAAAAATACATACATACATACATACATACATACATATACATATACATATATATATACATACATACATATATATATATATATTTATTATGAATAATATCCATAAATATTTTTACTTTTGTGCCATACACATCAATTTTATATATCAAGGAAATATAATATAATGATTCCACAAGAAGATGGATTTGGTTATGGGATCCGAAATGTTGACGCAAAGATTTAACATTGTGGATTCTCCAATTAACTTTGAAAACTCACTCCATAGAAATCTAAAAACAAAAAATCTAACCTTATGTATAAGTAAAATCAAATACAAGAAGATGTATAAGAAGATATAATTTTAAAGGCATTTTGATCTATGATCATTCAACCATAGTTATTACTCTTGAACCATTTGGACGGTGACAATATTAATGCTCCAAAAGATAATAGATAATTATTACATAACTAATTCACATTTTTTGGTTGTATAAATAATCAATTTATAAGCTTAGGAATATCATTAAATTGATGGATTTTTTTATGTTGTTATTGTTTTACATGATATATGTTGGATTTTGGAAAACATTGGGAAGACATTCTTCTAGATATAAATGTATATATATATATATATAATATCATATAATATATGGCATGATATTTATAGTACAAGGTATAAATATATATAATAAATAAGTAGTTATTTATTATCCAAAGGATGCATCCTTTCATGGATGGTCACCATATGTTCTCTATATATGGAACACTCATCATTCTAATAATATATTGATCTCATATCATCTCACTAGACAAATCAACATGGTATCAGATCAGGATTGGACTTTATTCCCTCACGGCAGGGCCCATAAAAATGGAAGGAAAATGGAAACAAAGATTAAGAATAGAGTAGATTGTCTGAGTGAGTGGATTATTGCTATGATGTGTTTGCAGTATTGTGATTAGCCCTTGTTTGTCCATCCATCTGTGTTAATGTGAGTGTGATGCATATGTGGACCTGATCAACTATTGAGACCAAAATATGGTGGATGGCGTAATATTTCAAAGACCGACCAATGATAGAAGCAGGGAATAGGTTAATGCGCTACAAAAAGATATCAGTGGAAGGTGGAGCAGAAGAAATTGCTCCCCCACCTAGAAGAAATCACTTCGAAAAAGAAAATTGCCTCACATGAGGAGATGGTAGAAGCTGCATCCATCTTCCAATTCCCCTCAATAAATGCAGAGTTAAATAATATTTTTTTCCATGGAAGTGTGAGAACAAGAGGCACACTTATGAGAAATATTTGATGCCAGTTCCCCTGAATGCAAGGATCATGTTTTTAAGAAATTCCTCTTTGCACTCGTCTCACCGAAGAATCCAATGTTACTGGGAGACTCAAATGATGAATGGACCAAGCCAAACAATGGTGAGAACCATTATGAGCATTTGTAACCTGGTAAAGTCACGATTCTGAATTGGTGGGTGAGTACCAATCATGTGGACACTTATGTGAAGGAGAACAATCTGAATTGACAAAGGTTTCAGTCAGATTCATAACAAAATTGTTTGAAGGTGAAAATAAACCATCACTTGTCTCTATTGATAGTCTTGCACTTGGTGGTAGAATTGAGATTGAAATATCTCGGCATGGACACATAGTTTCACCAAAGGCTCAACCTGGATTGTCTGGACTCCAACTTGAAGTTATCCCTATTTTTTTGTGGTAAACAACGACCTCCATACCTAGTGTTTTATTTTCAAAGGCACTTCAAATGCCTTTGTAGGAAGAAAACAAATCCAAAGAGGAGATTGATTGGGGTTTGTGGATGTTGTAGTCTCACCTATGGAATGTGCGTGAAACTCAGAGGCTACGTGCAGATATAGAGAAGGTTGGAGCTGTGCAGAAAGAGATCTCCGATATTCAACCTAGTTATTTTTTTTATGTCCAAGATCAAGAAGATTTATGTTCATGAGGTGCATATAAATGCCACTTTTAACAAAATGATTGGAATATCTGTTTCGAGGGAGATGGAATTTTAAATTTCCAAGAGTTAAGACAATGAATCTTTTAATTTCCATTTGTATGCTGTAGAAAGTAAACGTTCAATAGGAAAATATAGTTATTACATGTGGAGGCAACATTTTCCTGTGAAAAACAAGTGTAAGGTTGAGTAGTGAAAAGAAGCCACATGATATTGTTGAGGGAACCATTAGATCATTGTGGTAGCGCAACCGTATCTTATAATTCCTCTTGTTATCTACACGTTTTAGAGGTAGTTTCTTACACTTCCTCGAATTGGAGAATTAATGTGATCATTTCAAACTTCCTTTGAAGTGAGAAGAAGTGACAAACCCTCTTAGTCGAGATCACATGAATCTTGTGTCAATGTGTTGATGAAATTTGAGGAAACAACGTGAGACATTCTCCCTAGAGGGTCCTGTGTGGACTAGTAGGGGGGAATGTGGACTTCATACTAGCGTGCCTCAGACGGTCAGATGAAGGAACCAAGACATTGGTTTCATGAGGAAACCTCAATATGTCTTGGGGGATATTGACTCCATGAGGGAACATAGATGTGTCCTAGAGAATACATTGGTTACATGAGGGAACCTCGATATGTCTTAGACATGTGTTCCACGAGGGAACCACAAGATGTATAGTATGGAAAAAATTCCTGAGTGAAGCCTGAGGTTGGAAACTTTAGGATATTTAGGTGTCCAATATACATTCATGTAACCAAGGAAAAAAGGACCAATCTAGACCCTTCATGAATAAACGGTACATTTGTGGGGTATAGTGAGTCTTTGAAGGCATACTAGATCTACATCCTTGGTCAGAGATAGATTGAGGTGAGAAGAGATGTTACCTTTGAGGAGGAGGTATCCTTCAGGAGATCTAGAGGATATCACATGGAGATTTATAGTGAGAGACAGGAAGAGATGGTTCCTTCTCCCCCTCACCCTCCAACATTTCAGAGGGAGATAGTTGAGCCTATTGATCCAATTGACCCCATTGATCTTGTAGCTCCATTTGATGTTCCTAGAGATATTTCAGTAGGTCAGAAGAGACCTACATGGGATCGTTAGACTCTACAGAATGAAGAAGGACATGCAACTCCTCGTGGTACCTTCTGAGAGAGAAATATACCTCAAAGATATTCATGCTATGACACAACTATGGGCCACATCATTGATTGTGATCCTTCCTATTATGAGGAGGCATCTAGTCAACCAATATGGAGAGATGCCATGATGGAGGAGTATCGGTCCATCATGAAGAACGATGTGTGGGATATTGTTCTGAAACCTAAGGGGAAGTCTGTAGTGACTTCCAAGTGGATCTATAAGATCAAACCCATATTTGACGGGAGCATCGAGAAGCACAAAATTATATTTGTTGCTAGAGGATTCTCTCAAGTGGAGAGAATAGATTGTGAGGAGACATTCGATCCTATTTCTCGATACACTTCTATCTAAACGATTATTTCCCTTGCAACATCCATGGGTTGGAGACTACATCAAATGGATGTGAAGAATACTTTCTCAATGGAGAGATTGAGGAAGAAGTATACATCAAGAAACCAGATGGTTTTGTGATACATAAGAAGGAGTCTCATGTGTGCAGGTTGAAGGCCCCGTATGGACTCAAGAAGGCACCTTGAGCTTGGTATGTGAGGATTGACGAAAAAATAATGAGTTTGGGATTCAACAAAAGTGTTTTTTATCCCAACTTGTACTAAAATATTGATAATGGTGATTCCTTGATTTTGGTCCTCTACGTTGATGCTTTATTCCTCATTGGTACAAAGAGCCTTATTTCTAAATGCAAGTATGCATTGGCCTATGAGTTTGAGATGAAGGACCTTAGTATGATGCAATACTTCTTAGGACTATAGGTGTGACAAAGAAATAATGAGATCTTCCTGAGTTAGGGGAAGTACATGGTTGAGATATTGAAGAAGTTTGGGATGTTGAATTGTAATCCCATGGCTACACCAATGGTGAAGCATTTGAAGAAACTAAGTGTTTTTTCTTTTGATTTCGAAGAGATTGATCTGACCCTATACAGACAACTGATTGGATCATTAATGTATTTGGTTAACACTAGAACAAATATTTTCTATCCAGTGAATGCACTTAGCCAATTTATGAGTTAGTCGAGACAGACACACTGGATTGTTGTGAAGCATGTGTTGAGATATCTTTGAGGACCAGTTGGACATGGTATGAGATATACTTCCAGTATTGACATGATATTGCAAGGATATACTGACTTTGATTGGGAAGGGAGTGCAGTGGACAGGAAGAGCACCTCCGAGTGTTGCTTCACTTTGGGATTTGCCATGGTTTCCTGGTGTAGAAGGAAACAAAATTCTATGGATTTGAGCACCACAGAAGCAAAGTACATTGTATTGAGTGTGGTAGTCCGCGAAGCAGTGTGGCTTCACAAACTCCTTGCAAATTTATTTGGACATGTGATGGATTCCACCCTTATTCATTTTGATAACCAAAGTTGTGTGAAGTTCTTAGAGAATCTAGTGTTTCATGAAAAATCGAAACACATTGAGATCAAGTACCATTACATCCAATACATGGTGCGGAGGAAGGAAGTACTAGTGCAATACCTTCCTACATATGAGAATGTTGTTGATGTTCTTACCAATTCCCTTACCAGGACGAAGTTCAATTACTTCCATAACATACTTAGCATGGCATAGAATGCCTCCCTCACTGGGAGGGAGTGTTACTATTTGCAGTTTCCTGAGACATTCTCCAGATCGTACTCCTATATGACTGAGTTGATTTGATGTGTGAGGACACTTATCCAAGAGGGATAAGTGGGTTTGGGTTTACAGCCCAACGTCCCTTGTGGAGAGCACATGAGGACATGTCCCTTATGGAGAGCACATGAGGACATGTCCCTTGTGGAGAGCACATGAGGACACGCCAAGGGAGTTGACCTTGAAATCATACACTATGGGGAGTTGACCCTAGTGTTTCTAGAGGTAGTAGCCTCTAGAAGTACAGATTGTACTCCTCTGTGACTAAGTTAATTTTATCTGTGAGGACACTTATGCGAGAGGGGTAAGTGGGCTTGGGATTATATCCCAACGTCCCTTGTGGAGAGCACATGAGTACACATCAAGGGAGTTTACCTTGATGTAAAACACTATGGGGAGTTGACCCTAGTGTTTATAGAGGGAGTAGCCTCTAGAAGTCCACATGGGAGTGCCATGTGTGATAGACATTTTTCCACAATGTCCCGAGTAAGCATCGGGTGGACCTTCTGCTAGATTGGGATGCAAACCAAGGGAGATAGGATGCATTTATTACAAAGGTGTACTTGTGGTAAATGGGCCCAGGAATAGTCCTTCCTTGATCATGACAAGGAATAATATGGATTCGAGGTGCTTTCCACGTGTCAGTTAACATCGAGTTGACATTCACTCATAGGTGTGTACCTGTGGTGAATGACCTTGGTGTGGTCTTTGTCCTAGTCATGGTGATTTGACAAGGAATGATAAAGACTCAAGATTATAGATGCTATCACATGCAGACCCAGAGTGAGCCTGATCTCAGAAAGAGTTAATTGGCCCAGAGGGAGTGTTGATATTGTGGTAGATGCGGGAGGTATTTACCTCCACGTGTAAACCTGATGAGAATAGAATACTCTGGAAAGCAAGAAGAAACCCTAATGAGTTGGCTAATAACCCTAGAAGACTTGTCGGCTCAGGAAGATAATTTATATTAGGTTATTAGCCTCCAAGAGAAGAAGTTGACCATAAATAATAATAATATACTGAACAGACATGTACCCAGAAGGAGAAGTCGGCCCCAATAAGTCTGCGAGAACCACTATAAATACAGGGTGCTAGCCTCTCATTTGACACATCTTAGCAATTGCAGAGAGCCAGTTCTGTGCAATGCAGTTGCAGTCTTGTGTGTAGGTTTGGAGGAGAGATGCTAGTGCAGCTGCTGCAGCTAGTAGTTACGTTTTGGCTTGGACTATCTCTTGGCTAGGGTTTGGAACATATGATCAGCCTTTTTTGATGCTTTATCCTTGGGGAAAGGTGTGCTACCCTTTGTATGGATATCTAGCCTAGGGTTTGCTTCCAGAATGATTCTCTGTCAAGCTTAAGGTGCTTGGAGGGTGGCTTCGACCTATGGTTGGGTGATAAGGGTATTGCCAATGGTAAAACGAGCACACAATCTTTAATATTCTAATAGGTTATGGGCCCACACCTCCTTCATTCAGTCTAAAAGCTGGAAGGAAACATAGCCACTAGGATATTAAGCTCGCTGAGGAGCTGCCGCTAGGGTTACTAGCAAGAGCATCTTCCAAGACACTACAACTAGGGTTACTAGCAGGTGCAGTTGCAGAAACCCTAATCCTCTTGTTGAGGCACCTTAAGTGAAAGGATTGACCTAATCCCGAGATAGATCAGTGTGCCCTAGCCCAACACATCTCCTGGTACTCTTAGAAAGCCAAGACGTGAAGTTTGAATTTCTGGTTAAATCTAGGGTTGACCAAGTCAAGCAGCCATGACTTACTCTATGAAGTCAGAGAACAAGTTAGATGGAGCCTATAACTTCAGAGTGTAGAAGACAAGGATTTACCTCATCCTTTCCAAGAATAAAGTGTTGGATATCGTCTAAGGAAAGATCGTGAAGCCAAAGTTTGAAGAAGGAAAAGAGAAGGAACCGCAGAATGTTGCAGCTATGGAGAAGTTCAAAGACAATGATATCAATTCTATGAGTATCATAGTGGAATCTATAAAATGCCACTTGATACCCTACATCTCCCATCTTGACTCATCGAAGAAGATGTACGGTGCCCTAACAAATCTATTCTCAGTCAGAAACATTAGACAAGTAATGAGTCTGAAGAATGAGCTCTGTGACATGAAGATGAATGATGACGACAACATAACATCATACTTTGTGAGAATCTCTCAGTTAAGAGATCAAATACAAGATATTGAAGAGATCATCTCAGAAAAGGAGTTGGAAACATAGTACTCAATGGCCTTCCCAAGACATGGGATGCATTTGCCACAAGCATGAACACAATAAAGGAGTATCCGACATTTGAAGAACTTTGGACTTGTTGTGCTCAAGAAGAATCAAGGATCAATGCAAAAGAGAAACCCCAAAAGAAGTACAATGATCAAGCCTTCATGACAAGATTCAAGAACTTCAGGAACAAAAG
>SNQJ01S0041900.1:187575-204391 GCA_010110895.2 Picea sitchensis
TTTCGAGGAGGAATAAAGGGGGATTGAATATGCAAGTAGGGAAAGGGTATTTGAATCAGGCCAATAAGGCATACATACATATGAGGTGGAAAATGATGTTATAATAGGTATAAAAGGGGGTATTTTGTAAAACTAGGGAATATCTAGTAAAAATGAGGTTTTATTATTGAAAATATGTATTGGCATGAGGATTCAACAAAAGGGTTTTGGGACGTATTTATCAATATCTAGTGAAATTAGATGCATTCATTAATATCCCATGAATGTATGTGTTATATTATAGGTACACTAAGAGGATTCTTCATGCTTCCACTGTGAGAGTATTTATTTTGTGTATCATTTCCTTACAACCTTGAATTTTATCTTTGAAGTGTCTTTTGGTGGTGGATTGTCTTTGGTTATGTACATCCATAACCCTTTATTCTTGAGGAATGCATCCAATTAGATTTTCCAAGAGCCATAATTTTTACCACTTAATTTGTCTTAATATTGGAAGGAGTCCATTCTCTACGATTATTTCAATAGCCTTCCTTTGGCAAGGGAACAACCACAACCTTGAGCTGAGAAAATTTAGCAATTGTGTGATTTGAGAGGGTCACCCCAACTTTGATACCATGTTAGGTTTTTTTCCAAATTCCCATGAATAAAAATAATGATGAGACTCAAATCAAATCAATATGTGAATAGCGAAGAAGAAATCCATATATTTGAGAAGTGCACATATGTATGATAAACCTTTTATAACGATGATTATTCAACTTGATGTCAAATCAATACAAAATGTAGCATATAAATACACTACATATAGGTGCACGAGATCATGGGAAATGAGTCAAGGTTACCTAAAAAGAAAACACAATTTCTCTTTTAATTAAAATACTAAAATAACTCTCTCGGATGGGGTGGAATACGTTGAGACTGAGCAAGGCCACGTGAGGATACCTCAAATGCTTGACGGGATGGTAGGGGCAACTGGTACCTCACACTGGTATGCCAAGAACACATTGATGGAAATTTTTAGTCGATATCTTGGTGAGGAGGATGCATGTACAGGTTCTCTTTAGGTGATGAATTGATGAGAGAAATTAACATGCTAAGTGTGAGATCTAGTGGGAGTACACAACTCTAAATGGAGATGAAGGTGAAATTTCTAGAAGAAAACATGGAGAGTACCCTGTGAAATCATGTCGATGAGAGGAGATGGTTGAAGCGTTGTTTTGGAGGGAAATCTAGGTAATTCATCAACCTGATGGGAGGTTTTGTTTTATACAAATCCCTATTTCATAGATCTAAGAGAAGCTAAACAACGTGAGTGCTAGGGAAGTTCTAGTAGTTAAGTGGTTGACTATTAAGTAGGGCCCTAAGCCCTGGGATTCATTCAGGGAGTAGGGGTGGCCGAAAGTGCAAAGAGCTTTGAGTGCTGGTTGGGGTGGTTGGAGAGTGTGGAGAGTGGAAACATCTTGGGTCATGTGAGTGGGTAGAAACAGTCAGGGGTGGTTCTTTGTAGACTCGGGGAGACTACATGGTAAGACGAGCATTACAGGTGTGAGTAGCATGGCCAGGCATAAGGTGAAAAAGGGGAAGGGTAGCTGACTGAGGGGGAATCAAGACAAAGCTTCTTAATCCCATGAGCCTATGAACAAAACTAGTTCTACAAGTGTTGCTTGGATGGTAGGAACCCAATTCAAATACCTCTTCTCTAAGAAAAATAAGAAGGTAGCGACAAAGGTTGAGTATGTAGTGCGAGACACGAGGAAAAACACTATCGGGGAGGATATTTTGGAGGAGGTGAAGGGATGGGTTGAAGACCCATATTATTCTATGACTAGAGAAAATAAGTATTTTAAGCTGGAATAAACCTATTGGATAGTTAAATAAATGGTGGCCCATGCCTTAGAGAGGACCATGAAGGAACATGGGGACATCTTGCATGCAATTAGAATTCTTGAAGGAAAATTTGAGTTGTTCTGCAAGTCTTGTCATGGAATTTGGTTCAGGGTCACCTTAGGTGGCTAGAGACCTAAGTAGCTAGGGGTAATAGCTATAACGTGGATCCTTCCAGGCTCTAAATATTGTCCCATTTAGGTTGAAGATGAAGAGGTTAGCATAGAGACCAGAGCCAACACTAAAATGACCCATCACTAGGAAGGAGCATAGGGGGATGAGGTTTGACTCAACAAAGGACCCCTTTAGACAAGGCACTGAATCACGAAATCAAAAAACACAAGTGCTCAACACAACATTATATTGCCAATAGAAAGAAAAAGGAAATTATATTGCCAAAATTCTGAGTTTTACAATACAACATAATATGACTCTCAGAATGATCTCCCCAAGCTCAAGGAAAGATGATTTTTCCTGATAAAAACATGTTTGTATTCTCCCTGGGATGGACACTAGTTTCATTTTTTAGAAATTCCCCTTAGGAAGGATGTAACCCTATTTTATATATATAATAGAAAATCTTTAAAGGTTTTTTAGTTAAAAAAAATATTTCATTAAAATACAATACATTGATGTTATATACATCAACCCTATGGATTATGAAGACTTTAATGGTATGAGCCTTATTGTCAAGAGTAAGCTTCCAAAATTTTAAAGAGCAACTTCGATTTGAGAGTAATACAATAAATAGGAACATGCAGAAAATGATTGTAAAGCTTAGATCCAATATCTAGATGAACATGTCAAAATAATAGGAGGGAAAATTGTTTTGTCCGAGCATCACCCTAACTTGCATCTCGTTCTAAACCCAATTTAGAAATATCTCATCTCTCCTAAAGGTCATGTAGTGAAATTTAAGAAGGATGTTAACATATATAACATTTACTTATTGCCATTTAAGTACATACATTATTACTTTAATAATATCATCTCTCCTAAAGGTCATGTAGTGAAATTTAAGAAGGATGTTAACATATATAACATTTACTTATTGCCATTTAAGTACATACATTATTACTTTAATAATAAAGTGTATTTTTATTTTTAAGAAAGCTTCTTTTTTTCATGATCCATTGAATATGCACTCATGATTTTTGCATGTTGTATATTTATAAATTACATTATTCATTGATTTGATATTGAGTTGGATAATCATCTTTACAATAGGTTTATCATATCTACAAGAACTTCTCAAATATCTAACTTTCTTCTTTAGTATTCATATTTTGATTTGATTTTTATTATTATTCTTTCTAAAACAAATTACTTAAGAAATTGAAAAATAAATAAATATATATAATTCAAAGTTTTTATATGTAAGTATTATGATGTATTTTTTAATAAAATCTTATTAATATTTTGTAAATAATATTGATTTATTATATATTTTTATTTTATTTTGTGTTATATTTTATATTAAAAAATTTGATTGTGATGTATTTTTATTCATAATAGAATAATAGAGTATTATATACAATAATAATTATTATTATAATTTGTATGAAAATAATGTAATAATAATTAAATTGATTTATCTAATGTATATTTATGAAGATATATATTAGTATATCATATTAAATTGGGTTTAGTTTGGATAGTTAAAAGGAGGAGTGTTATCCTCTCCATCAAGATTCAATTCCTACTAATGACATGTTGAACTTTTAATGAGCTTATTATTGTAAGAACTTTGAGCCTTGTTATTGACTTAACCTTATACATTCAAAAATTTAAGAGTTACTCTAGCTACCATTCTAAAAAAAAGGAAAAGTGTCCAAGAATGAATAATATATATATAACGACTCTTTTAATTACCTTTTTGATTACTCAAAAAGACAACCAAAGTCTATTCATTAAATTGTCAAACCAAGAGTTTGTTTGGAACTTATGAATTGTCGTGCAACATATATGCTAATACAATCAAGGGTGTCTTGAAGTTGTAGTTAAATAAATGAATTTTACAGGACAAGGAAAAAATGCTCTTGCAAGTCACCAGTATACAAACAACACCACACTTACATGAAAAGAAAGGCACTTTTGCGGGAAAGTAATTCATACTTGTAAGGAAAAGTAAATACACCATCACTTAAGGGTGACTTTCTTAAGTGTAATGATAACCTTGACTTGTTGTAACAATTATGCAACTGCATGTGCAATGAGATGCATTAAAATCACATTATAATCTTTACACTTATGCATAAAAGAATGACAACTCATAAACTAAATATAATCAATAGAATATCAATCCCAAATTTTTAAAGAATAAAGTTGTCATGAATCTGAGAGAAAACGGAGTAAAGTAAAGCTACAGGAAGAGTTGCAGCAATGAGAGTTGCAACAATATCTGCAATTCATGAATTGTTACAAACCTGTAGGGATATGATCAACACCTAAGTTGAAGCTATTATTATAGAATCTAGAGCAGCATGAAGAAACAAAATAACTGATTGTGCTTGAACTGTAATATATTGTCATAAAATATGTGTTGGAGAAATTTCTATTTCTAGCACACTACTTGAGTGGGAGTAACACTAGTTCAATGGGCGTTAAGTGATTAGTTCTATTTTAGACTTTCTAATTTTATACCATCACTATTATGCATGAATTCCTAATTATAGGATGTCATTGCCTATATGAGTGAAGATCACTCACTCATTGATTATATCATAATATACATTGATTCTCATTCTTCATATTGTATCTCTCTTCCTTTTCTTGATCAACTTTGTTTGGGTATGATGTAGCTAGGTCTCATGTGCAGGTTTCCATGAAACAGTGACATGGTATCAGAGTCGAGTTGCTTGAAGAAACCTAGAAAAACAAGAGAATATCGAAAGAGGATTTGAGTAGACCTAGTTTTCGCCATCGTCCCAGCCTATCCCTATCAAAAGGTGTGACAGTTTCACTCAGACTTAAGAAATTTTATTTTTCCAGGCATCATCACATCCTATACATAGCCAAGGTGTGACGTCGTCACACTGTGTTCTTCATCCGGGGTGTGACGATTCAATTTTTCACAATCGCCACATTGTGTCCTTCACTAGGATGTGACGATTCAACATCGTTGCACTTTATCCTTCTCTAGGGTGTGATGATTCAACAACCCTCCAAAAATTGGGTTTATGTAGTAAAATAGTCATATCTCGAAATCCGCTATCTGGGTTGGGCTGAAATTTTTACCATAGACGTATAACATAGGGATTCTCATGCTCACCAAAAATATCCAAAACCCACATCATATTTTAGGAGATATAGTTGTTTTATCATATCTATAGCTATCATAGAACATTTTAGGAGATATAGTTGTTTTATCATATCTATAGCTATCATAGAACCATTTGTCATATCTCATAATCCACGATCCGGTTTTCAAGATCTTTCAAAATCAATAGTAGGGATGTAGACGATGCAACTTATTCAATCAATTCTGGTGATAATACTCACACTGTAAAACTATTTTGAATTGAATTCGAAAGACGCATTCCAAATCAAAATAAAATGACTATATAATTTGGCTGATAGTGATGTGTAAATCAACCTACATCAACACCCTGAGAAGACCATATGGGTGAAATGTAAGGATGAGGCCACATGGCTACTTCTTAAGTTAATCTCCATTTATCTACCATGTTGTTAATGCAAGACTCCAAAATGAGATCTGGACCACCATGGAAGGACTCTTGGGAAAGAAGCTACGATGCGAGGTGATATGTTTGAGGTAGAGTTGAACACCTTAGACCCTAAAAAAGCATTGGATAATATACATGATTTATTTACTAAATTTAAATATTTGATTTTTAACTTGGGTGAATGTGGTATTGACAAGTCTACACAAGATAAACAACTTATTCTAACACATTGGCCATGATAGGACCAAAATACGTTGTATATGTCTCCAATTTCCATTCTAACAGATGTCTTTTTGGAACAAATTGGAAAATTCTTACGATGGCTCAGCCCATTATCTCCTCACACAAGAGCAAACAAAACTCATACATATGGGCCACATAAAGGATCCCAAAGTGCCATGAACTCACCATGCATGATGGAAAGGATCATCCAAACAGAATCGGAAGGGGAGAAACATAATGAAAAGGACGGATATTCCAAACCCTTTAACCATTCTTCAAGTTCCAAAGACTCCTTCATTCCAAGAAGAAGAAGGGAAAGTAATAAATCACCGCAATAAACTAAATCATGAAGAATCCACATGCATGAAGAAACATGTTGATCTTATGGCACTGAACTTCAATAGAACAACCTTGAAACTTCATTCAGAGGGAGTCAAGAAGCTGCATGGAAGTTAAATATCATCCTCCTAATAAAGGGTAATCATCATCCTCAAGTTGCAATTAATTCCTGATCTGATTCATGGACTATAGAGTATGGTGCAACCCATCATATGGTAATGAAAGAGAAGTTTCTCTTTGAGTCCATGCTCAAGACCCCCTATTTTCATGGGGGATGATACTCCAATGGTAGTAGTATAGGAGAAGGGAGAGAGTGAACCCACAATGGTAGTTTTGAGAATGTTTTACATGTTCCAAATATTTCTATGAATCTTCTATTAGTTTATCAGATCACTCAAATAGGTAAAGGGTTGAATTTACATCCTGATCTAATTCTCGTGAATTTTGACATGCATAACAATTCCATCATTGCAATTGGTGAGGTGGATCAAGTCAAACTTGTATAAATTCACTAAGTATTTTTATGATGATGAATCCTATTTTCTACATACACATAAGGAGATTACTTTTAATGCACCTCCAATGCAACATGCAAAACTCTTGTGCTTCCATCGGGCTTCTTTACATTAGAGATGATTCCCATACACCTCGTGATTATGTACATGGAAATAAGTAGGTAGTACAACCATATAAGAATCCAATGTTGAAGCTTCAAAAAATTACCAAGAATGCACAATTCACACTTCAAGAAGTAGGTATCCTTGCAGGGAATCCCATTGGATTCTAGGATGACTCAATCTTAGCATGAGGAGCCTTCTAATGTACTTTCATCTTTTGAACCAATGATTCTCATGCATTGATATATGGTTCAATATTCTAATCCACATCTCTACAGTGAGGATATGGGAACTAATATGGCAAGAAAAACCATGCAAAATGAGTATGCATCACTCCTAAAGAACTGGACTCTCAGATCTGGTTCCACTTCCTCCAGAAAGGAATATTTTCAGGTACATATGGGTCCACAGGATCAAGAGGTACAAGGCTAGATAGGTTGCCAAATCACTTCGTCAGATCCATAAATATTTCTACATCTTCATGAAGACTTTCAGTGAGAAGAATTTTCACACTTTGCGGGATTGTCTTGTAGTGAAGAACACAATTTCCTAGCAACTGCCAAATTCGTCTTTTGATACATTATCTTTTGAGGGGGGGGGTTTATTCCCACATGGTTTTCCCTCTTTCCTCATTTTTATTCAGTGTTCATTAGTTGCATTGTACATGATTACCTAATATGGCCTAGTAGCCGAGACTCATTTTTTACTCCATAGTGATGTTCAAGGGGGGTGTTGGATAAATTTATATTTTCGGCACACTAGTTGAGTGGGAGTAACACTAGTTCAATGGGAGTTAGCAGACTAGTTCTATTTTAGACTTTCTAATTTTATACCATCACTATTATGCATGCATTCCTAATTATAGGATGTCATTGCCTATATGAGTGAATATAAGTCACTCATTTATTAGATCATAATATACATTGATTTTCATTCTTCATATAAATCTCTCTTCCTTTTCTTGATAAGCTTTGTTTGTGTATGCTTTAGCTAGGTCTCCTGTGCAGGTTTCCATGAAACACTGACAATATGGAGTCAAGTAAGGTAAAGAAACAAAGTAACTATAGAATCAAATAAAAAATAATGAAATGTTGATCCTATAATTAACTTACATGCATTACATGACTAAGGAGGGGGCCCTATCCCCTTAGACAAGGCACTGTATCAAAAAATCAAAACAACACGAATGCTCAAGACATCATTATGCAGATAGAAATAAAAATGAAATTGTATCGTCAAAATTCTAAGTTTTACAATACAACAAAATTATTACTCCCATAATGATCTCCTTGAGCTCAAGGGAAGCTGAGTCTTTATACAATACATCTGATGTCTAAACAAAAAAAGGAGACAGATGGAAAACCATGAGAATTAGGATTTTCATCCATTTACATGGATATCACAAAATTTTAGAAAAGAGTGGGAATATGCTGACTTGGATCAGTTGGGTGACGATTGATAGGTGCATTGTTTCCCTCTTTTGGTTGTCCACTTTATTTTCGTCGCCTTTCCATGTGTGCAGATATATCTGGTTGACATTTGTAACGATGACTATTGTTCTAGCAAAGTCCATCTCATATTTGAAGCAACAACAATGAGAGTTTCATTTGGAATTGCAATAGTTGTATCATGCTTGGGAACATGAGTTGCAACACTTGTTGTGGAATTGCAACTCCTACAGGGAGTTGCAACCATTGTAATTTCTCATGTACAGAAATGTTAGTGCAAAAAGGTAACAATTTCCCTTTTGTATATAGGAGAAGAT
Source organism: Picea sitchensis (assembly GCA_010110895.2). Lineage (NCBI taxonomy): Eukaryota > Viridiplantae > Streptophyta > Pinopsida > Pinales > Pinaceae > Picea > Picea sitchensis. The sequence continues at coordinate 196,089 of SNQJ01S0041900.1, forward strand.
TCATACCTTGGTGACAAGTGAGACAAATTGTATGAAAAAGGTATCAAGAGAGGATGAACAATGGAAAAATGATAAGGGAAAAGGTATTGAATGGGTGTTGGAAACATGCCAAATTAGGCACCCATCATCTCCCCCCATCCTAAAATTGTTGCATGTGCCTATGAAACCAAAAATTATTTAGGGTTAGATAAATCGAGATGTCCATGGAGGTTTTTGATATTGTAGTTCACCTCCCCTGCTTCCTGTGGAAAAAGATATCCCTCATTGTTGGTGCTACGCCCCATTGTGATTTCTTTGTCCTCTACTGGTCCCTTCTATGTTTCAATTTGTGTGGTTTCATCAATCAACATAAAATATGTGGTTTGGACAACCACTTCTCTTGTTTCCTTGGTTTGGTTTGTCTCTTCTAGCTTAATAGAGGTTTCCCATGTAGCAAGAGAACTTGCTTCTTGGGAAAGGAAACCTAACTTCTCAAGTGTCCTTTATTCATTGAGTTCATCCTTCAACATCTTGAGGTTAGGTTGTAGTTTCCAATTATTCACCCTCAACATTCTATTATTTTTTACAAGAGATGCATATACAAGAAAGGAATGTGGATTACAAACTCTTTTATGCTCCCAGGGTGTAGAAATAACCTTTCCTTCGGGATTGGAAACCTCTAGTTCTGGTTCCATTTTTTTTATTATTATTGTGGATTAGCAAACCCTTCCCAAAAAGTGCTTCCCATTGGTTTTTGTGGATCAACAAGAGCCTCTAGTTCTGGTTCCTTTTTCTCTAATTCTTGTGGATCAAAAAACCCTTCCCCAAAATTTCTTCCTGCTGGTTCTTGTGGATCAACAAGAGCCTTTGGTTCTGGTTCCTCTTGTCCTGCATATAATTCAAATATGGCGGAAATCCCCTCCACAAAAGTGCTTCTTGTTGGTTCTTATGGGTCAACAAGAGAATTTGCATCCATTCCTTCATCAGCTTCCAAGTTACTCCCCTCTGTTGATTCTTATGGATCAACAAGTTAATGTTGTTTTTGTTGAATTATAGGCATGGAGGGGTGCTTGGTTCTTATTTTCTTCTGAAAATAGGGTCACATCTTCTTGTACCTTCTTACTCTCTTGTGGAAGGTTTGTTGTCGATGRCCTTGATTTCATTGTCGTGGTTGTCATTTGTTTGGGTTGCAGTACTATAACCCCTTGTCATAGCTTCCCTCATTGCTCTCTTTTGTCGTGGAATGTGAACATTTGGGATTACTGGAGTTTTTACACCATTGCTTGGATATGGAGTTGCAACATTTTCTTCCGCTGGTGTTGGAAGTGTAGTTGTTTCTTCCCTTGGTGTCATAATTGTAGCAGTTGCTTCCCTTGGTGGTGGAATTTCTACTGCATATTTTTCAATTACAATCGGTTCCTTGACAACGACATTCCATGTTCAACCCTCCTTTTGMAGGGCATGTTCCACCAACAGCTTAATAATCCCATGGTGTGAAATAGTGTGCCTGGGATTATTTTATTTTTTCTCAAATTCCTTCATGGTATGCAAAGTTATAAAAAGGAAATATGACATGTTGATGGGGAGGCCATGTCTAAGGTGGTCTGGGAACCGAACATGGTGGAGGTAAATGGTCTCATAGCGACCCTCACATGTAAAATATCACTGCAAAAATGTGGCCACTTCCTACCAAGGGTGTGGTAGAGACTTCCTATCAAAACATATGCCCTTCTTTACCAATGCTTCTCCAGGCTCAAGAAATTGTCACAAAATTTCAGGATTGGAGGTTCTTCTAGAATACCACCTTTCACCTATTCATGGAAAGCTAATAACTTCTGCCACTATTTCTTCTATTAATTAAACTAGGGTACTTGCTACCATAAATTGTTCCACCCCAAAATTCAGAGAAAATTCCAAGGCGGATTTATTGTCATGACCCTACAAACGTTGTACATACTCCATCCATCTAGTTTGGTGGGGAATTTTCCTGATATGGTGATATGCTTCGAGTAGCAGTGGTTCCATGGGTTCTCTATGTATCAGGGAGCCTCTCATGGTTTTTGTTTTTCTCTTAACTCTAATTTCTTATGATTTCAAATGAAAATGGATTCTAGACGACTGAGAGATTTCCAATTATGGTGATAGTAGTGGTTATGGTTATTATGGAAATTATGGTGTAAAATGGCGATTATGGTGGAGGTGGTAATAATGGAAACACATGCCACTTAAATATTATTCATTATACATTCTATTGGAAAAATTACTTCTCCTTTCTTACCTTAAGTATCTTTCCCTCGTATGAGTGTTGTGATGACAACTTGGTCCCACGATCGATAAACCCTCTTTGTCTCTAGTGGAGTTGTAGAAATTTATGCGGACTCGCATCAACGACTTTGGCCAGAATATTGACATCGAAGTCAGGGGTTAGTTTTCTCATTCTGTCCACCATAGGTGTAGTAGGGGCATTGTGGACAAGAGTTGCAGTAGTGTTTTTGTGGATGAGAGTTGCAACAATTTTTTTGTAGATGAGAGTTGCAACTAGACATGGTATCTTGGTGGAAATTCATCCTTTTTCCAAATTAAATTTTGGTATCTTAGTAATGGGGTTGTGGTGATGATATGCAAAGTTGTGGTGAAAGGAGTTGTAGCGAAAAGAGTTGCGGTGGTGGGAGTCACAACAATGAGAGTGGGATCAGAAGGAGTAGAAACAACAAGAGTTGCAACATGTTCTTCTCATCTTCATACCCTGGAAAAAACCTTAGTAGAAAACAAAACTTTATTAAAAACTTGATCAGAAGGATCCTGACATAACCATCACAAAACTGTGAAGTACCCTTCTTTCTTTCTCTCATTTTTTTTTAATAACACACCTTACACCAACATAAGATGATTTTAACAAAGCATGCCCTTAGGTATTCCCTTAAGGGTTTCATATGTGGGTGTATATTGTTTTTTACAGGAATGAATCACTCAACAGGGGTTTCCCCCTTGTTTACAATATCCAAATCGTTGTCAGGCCATCCACTAGTGATATTATTCAGAAATGATTCCTTGGATAGGGTTTTATGATATAATTGAAGACTATGTCCATTTTCCATTAGAGGAGTTCTCTCATCGTCAATGGTGTGAATTTTGATGGCTCCATTGTCATACACAATATCAATCTCATAAGGCCCGAGCCATCGAGTGTGAAACTTCCCTCTGAAATCCTTGAAATTGGAGTCAAATAATAAGGCCCAATATCCAAATTTGAATTTATTATTCTTAATGAAATTATAATTCCATCTGTCCCTTTGATGTTGTATCATTGTGTCTCGATGCAAGGAAGACTGTTGTAGTTCATCCAACTCATTAATTTGAAGGAGTCTTTGTTTCTATCCTTCTGATAGGTCCAACCCAAGTTGTACCAATGTCCTAAGTGTTTGAATTTTTATCTCAATAGGCAATAGTAATCTCTTCCTATACACTAACTCATAAGGTTTGCATCCAATAGTAGTTCTCCCAGTTGTTCTGTAGGCCCATAAAACTTCAGGGAGTCTATCATCCCAATCTTTGAGGTGTATCCTAATGGTTTTAGTGGTCATGACCTCAAAGATCTTATTAGTCCCATATACTTGTCCATTTTCTTGTGGGTGATATGGTGTTGTTACTTTATTCTTGATCTTGTAGTTTTACATCAGTTATGTGATAAGCATTGATGTGAGCTTAGTTCCTCCATGTGTCACTATTTCATGTAGTATCCCAAACCTTACAAATATCTATTCATGGAGGAATTCCACTACTACCTATTCAATTGTTTCTGGAATTTCCTTTTCCTCCATCCATTTTGTAACATAGTTTGTACAGACTAGGATGTAGGAGTGTCGATGGAAAGGGGGATTTATTGGCCCTATGAAGTCAATAACCCATTTTTCAAAAGGCTATAACACCATCTGAGGCTGTAGTGGAATTTCCTCTGTTTGTACGGGCCTACACATGCGTTGACAACTATCACACCTCTTCACATATTCTTTGGCATCTATGAAGATAGTGGGTCAATAATACCCCTGATGGAGCACTTTTTATCAGGTCCTTTTATCGGAAAAATGGCCCCCACATGGACCATCGTGATGGGGTTTTAGTATCTCATGGAATTCATCCTCCCATACACACCTTCCGATAATCATATCAGGCCTTGTGTGGAAGAGGAAACCATTGATCCATGCAAATATTTCACTTTTCCTGATGATCCTTTGTCGCTCTTTGGGAGTCAGATGATGTGGGAGCTTCCCTGTAGCCAAAAATTTAGTAATATCTACAAACCATGGTGATTTAGTAGATATTGTAAAGAGTTGTTCATTTGGAAAGGAATATTAAACTTGAATTTCATTTCTCGTTAGATGTTATTCTTGAAAAAAAGTTAGCAACTACATTATCTTTTCTTGGATTATCTAAGATAGTAATATTGAATTCTTGTAATAAAAGAAACCATCTAGTGACTTTTCCATTGGTGAATGTCTTGTTCATTAAATTCTTAATAACACCATGATTAGTATGCAAGGTTACTAGATACCTTGTAATGTAATTTCTGAACTTGTTTATTGCATGGATAATGACAAGAACTCTTTCTTAGTTACTGTGTAATAACATTCTACGAGTGAGAGATTCTTGTTGGCATAGTATATTGCGTATGGATCCTTTCCTTATAGTTGTCCTAGAATAGCTCCAATGGCGGTGTGTGATGCATTTGTGGAGATATGAAATGAGAGGGACCAATGGGCCCTATTAAAATAGGGGCCTCAGACAATTTGGTTTTCAGTTCGTCAAGTGCATGCTCGTATGTCTCTATCCGTAAAAACTCAAGATCTTTATTAAGAAAAGAAAATGATGGATGAGAAATTCATGAGAAATTTTCAATAAAGCAATGGTAATAACCAACATATCCTAATAAACTTTGTACCTACTTTTGTGAACATGGAGTCAGGAAGTTTAATATTACCTCGATTTTCACTGGATCTAATTGGATACCTTTAGCTGAGGTGTGGTGTCCTAATATGATGCCATCAATTAACATCATTGAACATTTCTCAATACCAAGGGAAACATTTGATTCCTTACACCTTATCAATGTTTTCTCTATATTTTCTAATGCCTCATCAAATTCATCATCATATGTTGTGAAATCATCCATATATATTTCCACACAATCTTGAATTAAATTAGAGAATTTACCAATTACATCTCTTTGAAAGGTGGTAGGGGCGTTACATAACCCAAATGGTAAAAAATGATAGGAAAATGTCCCCCATGGATAGGTAAACTTTGTTTTGTATTGATCCTTGGGCGCAATATGGATCTTGTTATACCTAATGAATCCATTGAGGAAAGACAAGTATTTCTTCCCTGCTAACGTGTCCAGGACTTGGTGAATGAATCGAAGTGGGAAATGGTCCTTGTGTGTTTCTTTTTTGAGTTCTTGGTAGTCCACACAGATCCTACATTTACCATTTTTATTTGGTACCATGACTAGAGGGGAGACCCATTGACTGTCAGAAATTGGATAGATAAAGATGGCTATGATCAATTTATGTATCTCTTCCTTAACTATGTCCTTCAGTGTTAGATTCATTTAACATTGAGGTTGGAGGATGGGTCTATATCCTTCTTTAATATATATGTGATGTGTGCATGAGTCAAGATGGATTCCCTTCATGTTAGAGTAGTCTCGGGCGAAGGCATCACTTTGCTTTTACAACACTTTAACCAGTCGCTACTTTTGTTATTTAGTCAACCCTTGGTTGATTTTTGTTGATGTTTCTCCAGTTAGCAGCATTGGGTAGACATTCTCCCAGATTAGTCATACTGATTTGACCAAGGGAAATGACACATTCACTCACAGAGATTTGTTAGTGGTGAATGGCCTAGGCATAGTCTTTCCTGACAAAGAGTGGATAGACTCGAGGTGCTCTCACATTTCTTGCTCTAGGATGGAGCGATCTATATTAATTAGATGTGAATGTGAGGAAATAATCATGAAAAAAAATATAATATATAAATAACATATTTATAATATAATGTATAAATATATAAATAATCAATAATGAATAATTAATAATTAATAATAAATTAATTAATGAAAAGACAATAATGGAAAATACATGTCCATTAATGAAAGGGAACTCTACCCAAGTATATATATCAGGGGTCCTCAATTGGTATATATGGTCTCATATAATATTTACTTACAATAACCTCTTACCAAGTTCGCTAAGTCTTGTTGAGATTTTTAGTGTGTAATTATTCTATGATAACAATAGCATTTAAATCATAAGGAAATAATTATCAGATCTGAAAATTAGAAAAATTTAACATGGTATCAAAGCTAGTTAAAAGATTTCAAACATAGTTACCAACTTAACGAGAAATCTACAGAGTTCTCATTTTTTGGGGAGTCACATTTTTTACCTCGTTTTTAAAAATGGTGCTACCGGTAGCACCCCCCCTACATTTTTAGGTGGTATTTTGACATTTTAAATTTTCTGATCCATAATGTTTCCACATCATTTTTTTAAATGCTTATTTTCATCTATTTTCAATTTTTTTCTAATTTTTTTTCCAACGGTGTTTTTAGTCATTTTTCCATGCTTCTTTCAATGTTAAAAATATTTTTTACCATTTACTTTCTTGAAATTAAGATTTTTCATGCAATTGTGTCTCCTTAATTAATTTATGGTTCCATACTTTTAAAATATAGTGGAAAACATCATTTTTAACACATTGTTTACCTTTACTTTAATACACAGAAAATAATTGTAGTTAAATAACACTATTTTTTAATATTTAGCAAAAAAAATAGTTTAATTTTTTTTTATAAATTAAAAACTAAAATAACTAAGAAAAAGAAAAAAATTGAAATTAATAATAATAAAAAAAAAACTCAAAGCTCGCAGGGGTGTAGACTGATTGACAAGTGTCGTGTAAATGGAAGGAAATATGTAAAGGAGATCTCAAGTTCGATTCTCACCCCGATTTACTTGTGCTCCATGCTTGTGGGTTGTGTGGTGCACCTGGGGTTATAGTGATAGCAGACGGGTATCGACCCCATGTCATGCGAGTACGAGAACCGTGAGTTGCCGATTCCCCCAATAATAATAAAAAAAAAACTCAAAAGTGAATTTATTAAAAAAAGAATAAAGAAAAAGTTAAAAAACTAAAGAGAAAAAAAAAAAATTATATATAAAAACTAAGAGAAAAAATAAAAAAAAGGTAGAAAATTAAATGTACAGCCAAAAACACTTTGAAAAGGTTAAAAACACACATAAAAATTATATATATATATATATATATATATTAAAAATCCTATTAGAAAAAAACTAAAATTACAAACAAAAACAAAACATTTATATAAAAAACCTTAAAAAAAATATTTAAATATAAAATTTTCTAAAAAACATTTTATATATATATATATGATGATGATGATGATGATGATGATGATTAACATCCAATAAGACCGAATTGGTCTATCAGACCTTAAGAGGGTAAGTGATTACTTGCGATTTTTTAGAATTTTGTTTTTGTGCTCGAAAAACATTAAGAGAAGCTTTCCAAGATCACCATAATTTTGTTGAGTTAAGAGGTTAGGAAGGATGGTAGTGTGACAAATATTTTGAAAATAAGATCTAATATGGGTATAGGCTGGACAATCTAAGAGAAAGTGATTTTCATCTTCAACCTTCTTAGTGTCACAAAGGTGACAGACTTTTTCATCCCATGGTGTTTTAGGAATTGACCAACGCCCAGTTTCACTATGGAGCTCGTGAGAATTTGTTCTTATCTTTGCAATGTTTATTTTTTTCTTTACACTTGTAAAAAAAAATAGATAATTTTGATCTTCTAGATTAGGGTTGATTACACCCTTATAATGCCTTAATTTTCCTTTTTCCTCTAACTCTTTATCACACCACATTTTCTCCCTAAATTTTGATTTGATGATATTTTTAATAGTATCTAAATTATTTTGCAAAATGGTGTCTTCCATGATTCCCCATTAGTTTAGCCAAGACTAGGCATCTTTATGCCATCCTTGTTTGAGTCGATGGTGGTTACAACTCGAATTTGAAGCAATTTTAGGAAGCCTCTTGTCTTCCATGTTATTTACTTGTTCTTATACATTAGGTATCTAGTCATAGTTGTGCTCACAGTGGGGGAGAGGATTGTTTCTAAGAGGAGGATGGGATAGGGTGTATTTCCTTTAATTTTGAGATTATAAGTTATAAACTTCCTTTTTATTTTCTCTATCTTTCTCCAGGATTCACAAGAGATACTACAACCCCATACTTCAC
>SNQJ01S0041900.1:204803-218298 GCA_010110895.2 Picea sitchensis
ACCATTTTGTATCCAATTTTGGGTTTTTTTTTGGCATAGGGATCTATTTTCAAAACCATGGTTTCAATTAGGTCATAATGAGCCATAATTTTAACGTTCATTTTTTTTTTTTTAGTTAGCGTCACTTTTTTATTTAGTTGTTAATTTTAAGGTTTTTTTGAGCTATTGTATCAATTTTGAAGGCCATGCTTGAAAACTGTTGTAATTGTTACCCCATTTGAAAAAAATGGTGCTACCACTAACACCATTTTTTTATTTGAGTGTTGATTTTCATGTTTTTTATGCAAAAATATGGGTTTTTTGGGCCAGAGTTCTCATTTTGACATCAAGTTATCGTTAAGTTGGTAACTTGTTTTCAGTGCCAGAGCTAGTATAAGTCTTTTTCGAAGCTAGTTAAAAGATTTTAGTGCTAGTTCCGATAGAACTGCTTCAAATCTTTTAATTTTTGTAATTGTATGGTCCTGGTCGCGAGGGTCGTGTGCAAACGGAGAAACCACATTCCATTTGGTCATGATTTTCCTAATTATAGGGTGAAAACGCCTTAAGGATTGCACTAAATAGTGCAACCAACTATTTTTGTCAGTCTTTGTTTCTCTTCAAGATGGTGTCCAGTCTCAAAGTAGAAGACATGTTAGATGGTGCTACAAATTTCAAATCTTGGGAGACTAGGGTACTCTTCATCCTAGATGAAAATGAGATTCAAAATTATATAAAACAAAATGTCTCAAAACTAGAAAGTGTTGAAGAGAAATCCAGGAACAAGAAGAATGAAGTAAAGTCTAAGAGCATCTTGATAGATTTTGTAAAAGATCATTTGTTTCCACACATCATTCTTTCAACTCAGCAATGTGTGGAATCAAATGATCTTTTACAAAATCTATAAAGATCCTCTTAGCCTTTTCTTCATTCTTCTTGTGCCTCGCTTTCTCTTCAACACTTTCTAGTTCTGAGACATTTTTTTTTATATAATTTTGAATCTCATTTTCATCCAGGATGAATTGTATCCTGGTCTTCTAGATTTGAAATTTGTAGCACCATCCAACCTGTCTTGTACTCTGAGATTGGACACCATCTTGTAGAGAAACAGAGAGTGACAAAAAGAGTTGGTCACACTATGTAGTGTAATCCTCAAGGTGGTCACACCCTATAATTAGGAAAATTATGACCAAAGGGAATGTGGTCGCTCTGTGTGCATAGGCCGCTCGTGACCATGACTGTACAATTGCAAAAAATAAAAGATTTGAAGATTAGAAAAATTCAACAATTTTCAAGGTCTTCCCCGAGATGATTTATATAGTTTCTGTAAGGGACCCTTGATCTTTTTTAGGTGGGGATTCATGTTCTATGAGTGAGATGATTGTTGATGCCAGGGAAACCTATGTTTTTGGTTGCACAACATGCTCAAGAACATGTGAGTTTGTTGAGGAAGAAGAAGCTATGAAATCATTGATTTCATCATCCTTTGTTTTCTCTCTGATGGATAAGTATTGATATATATAGAGGACTTGATGAGCTTCTCCTTCTTCATCGCTATCCTCTCCATTGACCTAGAGTGGTGTTTCAAAATTATGTAAGTTTTGGCAGGATGATATAGAGTTAATTGATATGTAGAGGTCATGTGGGATATGGTCATGTTTCCTTACCTACAATCGATGTAAGCATCAACGATGTCCATCCAACGACTTTGTGGGATTAAAGGATACCCTCCTAGAGAGTTTTTGGGATATAGGACCATAAATTCGGTGGGATATTCCTATAAATATAAAAATATCACTACATATTCTAATATTCCCTCTAGTTTGATAGTTGATCTGTTAGCAAGCTAGAGTATGGTTGGGGTTTCCAGAAGGCCAGTGAGTCCTAAGTCTTACATAGTCTTGCACATCATGACATTAATGGAAGTACCAAGGTCAATTAATGTGTTTCTAATGAGTCTATTATTGATTTGCACATTAACTATAATACTTCTGGGTTCAGAGTAATTGGTTGTAAGAAATCCTCCCATCATTAAGTCTGACAGTTTGCCCATAGTGTGGACAGTTTGGAGATCCTTTTGTTTTCTATCAGGTTTCCTTAAAAAAAGTTCCTGTACCACTTTTGAATATATATTCACATCCTTGATGGCTTGGAATAATCGTATTTTGACACACACATTCTTGAGTTCCCCAAATAAGTCAAACTCAAGCTGAGTAAGAGGTTTCTATAGGTTTAATATTTCTAGATAGGGTGGGCATTGTCATGTTTAAAAGGTTCCTAATATTGTTCTGGTTCTTCATTCCAAACATCCTTATTCAAATCTACAATACGAGTAGGAGGTTGGTCCTTATTTAGTGTCTTCCCAGATCAAAGGTGGATATCATTGCATTCTAGGAAAGATATGGGATAGGTAGGGTAGGAAACAAGTCCAATAGCTTGTGTTGGTTTTACCGACCTTCTGTTATTAGGGTTAGGGATGGGTTTTGTAGTTAATTGTGGTCAAAGAGAATATGATTTGAATTCATGCATATAGGTAGGGGGGAGAATTTGCATGGGTGGTTGCATTATGGGCTATTGAGGGCCTCCTCTAGTGGGATTCCTCCACCCCTATTTCTATAAAAAAATTGGAGGAGGAGCCATCCATTGTTGTGTTGGAAGATTCCATGGTTGAGAAGTATAGCATGGAAGGATTAGTCCAATATGAATTAAAGTATTGAGATTGATCTTGAATCATACCTTGAGGTCTGGGTTTCCATGGTCACTTCTGAGAGACAAAGCATAACTTCTTTGGTTCCTAAAATTTTTGATAGATATCTTTCAGTCCTGGTAAGGATGGATAGTCATGAGTAGCATGGTCCTTGCTACATATTCCACATACCTCAATTTTATCCAAAGAACATTATTTCCATGGGTGCTTCATTTTTCACTTTGGTAAAAATATGGCCAAATCTCATTCTGTCTCTTCTTTATTCTTCTTCATTTGTAGTGTATCCAACTGGGAACTCAGAGAACTAAGTATATCAATCTTGAATTCCTCTAACATGTTCCCAATCTCTATTATTGTGACTCCACCTCCAGTAGTCTTTCTAGTTCTTGTTAATATATCTCTTGGTCCTTTGCCTATTTTTCAAGTGCCTTTGGAATATTTGCGACAAAGTTCCAAGATAATATCATATTCTAGATGAGAGACTGTAATGACCTGGTTTTGAGCCTTGTATTAAATAATGTATTTTGTTAATGAAAGGAGAGAGTGCCGAAACAATTAAAAGAGGCTAGTGTGCCTAGGAAATGTAATGTTTTGATCATTATTAATAATAAATACATCACTGGCTGCTAGATGGATAAGGACAAGAGTTATAGGGGGATATGATTCCACAAGAGAGGGGGATTGAGGGGATAAGTATTTATTTTATATTTTATCTACCCATAATTGTTTAATGAAGAGGAGTGGTTACATGAGCTTCTTGAGGAAGGCCATGTGGTTCTTGATTTGCAAGTAAATATATAAGCCCATCTTGTGGGTTGTTTGGTGGATGCTTCTTCTTCACTCATTTTTCATTGTTCAAACCTTTCATTATGTTCTTCTCCACTCATTATTTCACCTAATCATCTTTCCTCATTCATGTTTTGGCTTGGGAAATGAAAACGAATTGTTGGAGAGGATCGATGGTTTTGTTGGCTATAAAGATTATTGGTGTATTCCAGCCATGAATTAATGCCTACATGTCTAATATGCTTGGCATGTGTTCATTTTTTCTCACAACTGTGAATCCTGAGAGTCCCAGCATGGAAATTATTGACCATATACATTGGATCCCTGGAAGAATATGGACAACCTGAGGGACTATGTAGCAGAGAAGGGGGTACATTCTCTTAGGTTGTGTAGGCTGGGTAGAAGAGAGCTGGTGTACTTTGGATTGTTGTGGGTGCAGAAAATCATGTGAGATCTTGAGTGCTAACTGGTTTGGGAATCCAAGTGACACTTTGGAACAATCCTTGTGGATTCATAGCCCTAGCTTGGGGATGACATTGTTTTTGAGACTTGGAACAAGAGTGTCTACGGTTGGGTGGAATTTTCTTGTTCTGCGTCCAGTTGGTGATTCATTTCATGAAAGATAAGTGCTCTCTGTCATGGTTTTATTTACCTGTGTATTTATTCCGTTGTGTATTTATTTATATATATAATTCCTATCTATAATATGCATGCTTGTTGGTTATTGTTGTGCATATAATTTTGCACATGTATATGTGCAAAGAATTTTTCAAGGGTATATCCCCGCACAAATATCATTGCAATTTATTAAATAATTAAATATTTAATATTAGTTATTAATTAGTTGGGATATACTTGTGCAGAGGTGCAAACAAATGGTCAAAGTAAAAGTCTCTGCACATACGATGTATGGGTATGAAACCATAGATGTGTGGGTATATGCCTTATTAATTATTTAATATTATAATGTGAAATGCATTGTTGTTTATGTGTGGAAAATTTTGCACAACAATATCCTCGCACAACTATGATTGCAATCTATTAAATAATTAATTATTTAATATTAATTATTAATTATTTATTAAGAACCATAGTTGTGCAAGGATATGCCTGTGAAAAAGTCTTTGTACATAAGCAACAACGCATTTCACATTACAATATTAAATAATTAATTATTTAATAAATTGCAAACATAGTTGTGCAGGGATATACCGGTGCAAAATTCTTCACACATAAGTAGCAGTGCATTGCACATTCCAATATTAAATAATTAATAAATAATATTAAATTAATTGGTCCCCGGGGTGTAGAACAGTCGGTGATGGAGTGTATTGTTAAGGCACTTCGTTATGTGAAGTCACTGGTTAGAACCCTCGACTATCCTTATGTGTCGCGTGAGGGTCTGTATTGGAATGTCTGGGGTTATAGTGGTAGCAGTCGGATAACATGACCATATGTCACGTGAGTACGTTCCTGACTAGTTGTTGATTTCCCCATTCAACAAAAAAAATATTAAATAATTAATTATTTAATAAATTGCACATTGCATATTGTGCATTGCACATTGATAAATAATATCATACATATGTTGGGATTTACCTGTGTGGAGGTGTGTAAAAATCATAAAATCAAAAGCCACTGCACATAAACAACAATCCATTGAACATTGCAATATTAAATAATAAATTATTTAATAAATTGTACATTACATATTGCACATTAATAAATAATACCATACATATGTGGAGATATACCTGTGTTGAGGTGCAGACAAATCGTGAAAGAAAATGTCTCCACACATACGAGTACGGGTATAGAACCATCTGTTGATTTTTTTTATTCTCAGATATGATAGTTATTTCCTTATGATTTCAATTCAAGGTTCACTTTCATTCCACAATTATCATAGAATAACTATACAATGAAAAGTATCAACTATAACAATGCAGCAAAAATAACAAGATCTAGAAATATTAACCATGCACAATAGACACAAGAACAAAATAGTTTATCCTGTGAAACCCAACCTTGGGAGAAAACCCAACAACCTTTCTTATAAAATAATTTAGTCCAATATATTACCAGTACATCACCATCACCATATCAAAATACCATACAAAGAAGATTCCTCCCAAAGTCTAGCATCTCCAAGAGCTAGTGGCTCAATAATATGACCAAGAATAACCAAGAGAAATATCTTTCAATCCTAGCATCTCTCCAAGATAGCACATGAGTTAGTAGACCAAGAACTGCAACTGGGAATATGAAACTAGCATGAAGCAATTGGCTAGTGTGCATTTCAGAAGGAGAATTGTGTGTCTTCAAATGAAATGACCTTGCATGCATTTATACTAGTTTAGGCCCCTGTCTTTTCCTATGGGGTCGACTTCTCATTCTGGGTCTTCGAATTTACTTTATTATTTTTTGTCTTTTATTGATGGGGGAAACTTCTCTTCCTAGGTCTTTAATTTCTTTCTGGGGCTTGTTTAATGGTCAGATGGGTCTTCTTGTACTTCCTTGTGGAGAATGACTTCTCGAAGTTTCAAAACTTCAACACTCCCTCTCAACAAGGGAGACATTCTCCACACTTGGATTTCTTCTGTCATAAAAAGGTTGCCAATGAACCTCGTTGATGTAGTCTTCTCTGGAATGAACCCAGTTAATGTATACTTCTCCCACATAACACCTAGTTGATGTATGCTTCTCCCACATAGCACCTTGGGTCTCCAATGGTCCTTTTAAAGTCACATGATCAAGGGTAGAGACCACATCTGGTTCATTCTTCTTAGCCAAGTTAGCATGGCCATTGAAGAAAAATTATTGATGCTAATACACAGATAACATAAAAACCCTAGGCCACTTTCCTTAGCCAAGTCAACATATCCATTGGAGGAGAGTGTGTGCCTGATTCTAATACATGGAGAACAACAATTCCCTCGACTATTTTCCTTAGCCAAGTCGGTATAAGCCATCAAAGGACGTCATCATTTTGTCAAGATGCATATGTCTTTGTTGATGGGGCCTAAATCGCTAACAAAAACAAGAACCAAACCATGCAGGGCCCAATTATACTCTGTTAATTTAATGAATGGAATGGTTCTCGGATCTGAGGATCCATTGAGAAATGTCCCGATGGGCTTCGTTTTTTCTTGTGAAGGCTTTCCTCCTCCGGATCAGGCGGTTCTCTTTTTTGTTGTGTTTTTCTCTTAGGTAGGACGTTCTCTTTTTTTGTTGTGTTTTCTCTTAGGTAGGATTGATATAAGATGAAGTCGATATAAACCAACTAGGTAACAAACTGGGAACAAACTAAACTACTGGAGAAGAGGATGAGCTTGGGATAACCCTTTACTCTAGCGTGTAGGCAATGATCGTTTACCACAGGCCTAGTACTAATACATTAACCATGTGAATATTCCAATTACTGATTGAGATACAAATTATCAGAAAAAAACATGCATGTGATAAACAACGACAAGTAAAATAATTCACTCAACTCTAATCATCAATCACATAATAACACAAAGATTAATTTTCATCATTAAAGAAAGAACTATAAAACATTGCATCAGATAACTTATCAATAGATTTAATAGATATTACTCATTACTGCATCCATTCATGAGATGAAATAGGAAACAGTTCTTCTCCACATCCAATCATAAACGCATTTGATGAAAACATAAACTTGTCTCTGGTCCAGAAGGACTTCTCAATTAAAGGAATCTCTAAAATAGTTCTTAACAAAACCAAAAATGAGAGTTTCTTGCAACAACCATCGACCTTTAACTAATCAGTTGATGCTCTTATTTATAACATAAAAATAACTAAAAATAACAACTAAAGTGCAGATAAGAAAAACAAAATTTGCCACATGGCGTTCTCTCCTATGAGTTTTTCTGTGAGTCATCTCAAGATATCACTTAAGAGGGTGACTCCTCTCGTACTCCGACCACTTGATGAACAGATCCTCGCAGGTGTTGGCGTATAGGAATCTATGTTGTTCCATCGAGGTCGAGTGAATCTCTCTGATCTCTACCATATGTTCCTAGTACTTGACTATACTGGCACTTAATTGTTGCATCATAGCCCGAGATTTGATCGTGTGTTCCATAAATTGTCGCACTTGACCTTACGTCATGTCTGTCACCTTTTCTATTTTTTCGGCCCATAATGAGTCTTGCTCGGTGTGTGATTTTACTATGTCTCACAAGTTGACAAAGTCTTCGAGCATGCCAAACTTGGGGATTCTAATATCTTTCATTGCCTTGTTGATTTTGACCCAGCTCTTCTCGCACTTGGCCCATTTTTCCTGAATCTCCCAATAAGGCTCTCATGCCATGTTTGCCCAATACTCGGAGGCATCTTTCCTGCAATCAAAAAATAAAATCCTTAAGAGACTGCGTATAGAGAAACATTGGGTAAAATATATGTATGAAGTGTAAGCATGAAAAATACAGACTGGTACATACCTGTAAAGCTTGCTAAACCTAGTTATTTGATACTCACGGGATCTCGCTCCTCTGGATGCTCTGAAACTATTTTGCATGCATAATGGTCTCGTTTACAATAACTCAAGAGAATTTAAGCGGGGATGAACTTACCATATCACATCGACCAATTAATTCGGGTGATGAGTGAAATTCAAACAAATCTATCGCTAGATCTCTGCAAATTTAATTCATCGTGGGTTGACGGTAGAGGCGCAAAGGGTGATGTGTTCTATTGGTAATTTCAAACGATTGTTTTTTATTCGCACACGAAGTAGTAACTAATGTGATATTTGGCATTTATTAACCTCTTAAAATATCAGAATCTAATCTTATCTAGCGCTAAAACATCCCATCGCATCTCTTTCCTAATGGGCGGATCAGGGATCAACAATGTGTTATGGATGTTTTCGTCGATATCCTTCTGCCAAAAACCTTCGACATCAATCAATTTTATCATACGGTACTGACATGGAAAAACTGGCTTAGGACACATGGTAATGAAGATGGGTGACTTAACTCACAAGTATTAGTCAGAGTCGGGACTTTCTTCAAGTTGGGCATTCTTAAACTAAACTTGGGATTGTCGATGCCGAAAAGGTACCGGGGATCGGTGATCGGGGATAAACCTATCGTGTATTTTACTTTGGGTTAGCGTCTTCAAAAAAAGGTCGATGCCAAAACGCATCAAAAATCCGTGATTGGGGAAAAACTTCTTAGCATGGTCGCAATGTTCGTCATGATTCAGTTTTCTCCGATTCCGAAAAGCGCATCGGGTATCCACTATAGACAATATTGTTTCCTTTCCTTTTAAACATTACTCCCTTCTCCTTTTATCGATGTCAAAGGGGATCGATTGTCGGTGATCTTTGTATGCGGTACTTGTCATGAAATAAAACTTCCTTTCACCGATACCGATGAAGATCGGTGCTCGTTGGCTGAGGTTTTCTGAGTGATTCCTTTTCACCCTTTAATTTCTTCCGATGTCAAATCTTGAGGGCATCAGGTGAAGTGTTTTGGTGGGCAATTCCTTAAGTGTTAGGCCCTTTTTTTTAATTTATGAATTTAAACTGACCTGAATAGCTCATGAGCGCTAAGAGAACAAGAAAAGTCAAAACATTTATCAAAAGAAAATCGAATTCAGATAGTCCAAAATTAAGTGGTATCCAAAAAAGTGAAAAATTGACATAGGCTTTTTAGGGTGTATTGATTTCTCAACAAATGGCGACTTACTGGGTGAAATCATAAACTATGTTCCTTCCTCGGGCTCGACTAATGCAAAATATGATCAGGAACTTAACTGGTTTTTATCAGAGCCTCTTTTACCTTTTCATTTGGAACTTCCCCGGTTGATGCATTTGGGCCTGCCTGTGGGGTTTTTAAACCTTTATTCCACCTTCTTTTCCTGTAACCTTGAATCAAACCTTCTTTTGACAAGAGTCTAGTAAATCATTCATTGGCACTAGGCCTTTTAGTTACCTTCATTCATTTACTATGGTGTTTCTTTGCTACCAACGAGCGTCCATAGCCCCAACGGAGTCACCCCAACATCATAGACCTTGCTTCGCTTCCAGCGAGAATCCATAGCCCCAACAAAGATATATGCATACCCTCTCCTACTGTGCACTCATTTGATATAGTTGACTTTTATTTCGACAGAATTTCCTAAGCGAGTGGGAGAGGAGGACGTCTATTATTTGCAAAAAATTTGAGGTGGTTAAGGTGAAACTCACTAGCTTTGTCTCTGAGGTGTATGTAGTTATTTCCATCTTTCCTTATTTCCCTTAAGGTCTTACCAAACCACTAAGAAGACACTTTTTCATTCCTCCAAGGTTGTTCATCTATGCAGGTTAGATAGAGAATCCCTTGAAACAACAACAGGTTCCTCATCATTTCTTGTGTTTGTATGTGAGCGACGAGTTAGGAAGAGAGTTCGCTATGTCGCATGATTTGAGGTCAAACATTGTCTCGCTAAACATAATATTTCAAAACATCATAAGCATGATCACAAAAGACAAACAGAAGGTATAAATGCAAAAGATAAATCGACGCATCAAAAAATAAACAATATATATATATATATATATATATATATTGATGAATTAATTAATGAAAATATTATTTAAGGGCTTGGCCATTTACTGGGAGAGCGTCAAATTCTCCCCTTAGATTCTGTAGTCGATATGTGCCTAAACCAATCTTCTCAGCCACCTGGAAAGGCCCGAGCCATAGATTTTGAAACTTAGAATGTTTTCCTTTAGGCTTGTTTGCTCTGTCCCATTTTAGGACTAAGTCTCCTACTTCAAAAAAATTCTTTTTAGCTTTATGCTTGTCAAGCCATCTTTTAACTATCTGCTGGTGGGCTATGAACTTTGATTTAGCTTTTTCCCTTTCTTCTTCTAACATGAGTAGGGTGTCAATTCTTTGTTGTAATATTGATGAGGGCTGCCCTCTGGACCCCTGAGCAAGTTGAAAAGATAGAAGATATAACCCGTTTGGGATAATGGATTCTTGTCTGTATACTAGAAAGTATGGGGAATTCCCTATAGCTTCCTTGGGTGTCAATCTATCTTCCCATAAAGCGTTATGGAATATATTATGCCAATTCCTCTGGTTGTCTGCAACCATTTTCTTCAATATCCTCACTAGGTTCTTATTAGTTGATTTTGCCACTCCGTTTTCCCGTGGATAATAATTTGCAGAGTATCTAATTATGATTCCTTTTTCTAGGGAAAAATATGTTAATAAGGTGGAATAAAAGTAATTTGCATTATCAAAAACAAGAACAGAAGGGATGTTGAACCTTGTGATTAGATGTTGTTTTATGAATTGGATTACCACCTTCTTGTTTACATGAGTCAGGGGGATGGCCTCTTCCCATTTAGTGAAATAATCGATGGCAGTAAGTATGTACTTGTGTTGTTTTGAAGAGCTTGGTGTAATCTCTCCTATGATATCTAAACCCCATTGCTCAAAAGGCCTAGAAACAACCATCGGTTGTAGTGGGACAACTACTCTCTTCTCCCTCCCAACACTTATTTGACAAGTTTTACAGTTTCTAGCATATGTGTGAGCATCCTTGAACAAAGTGGGCCAATAATAACTAGCTCTCAGTATCTTATGAGCAGTGGTGTCTCCTGCAAAATGTCCACCAGCGAGGCCATCATGGAGCTCTTTTAAAACTTTATTTGCATCTTCACGTTCGAGGCATCTCAAAAGTACCCCATCATAATTAACTCGGAAGAGTACCGAGTTTATGAGGCAATATTGTGCATATTTCAACCTGAGAGCTCTTCTTTCCCTAGGGTTGAGGTTTTCTAGACAAGCCCCATGGTGTAGGAGATAAGTCAATTTCTCATACCAAGACTCTTGTCCTGGGGAAATGAATGAATCTTCACCACACCATAATGCCATTTCATTCTCCCATCTGGGGTCTTCATTTACTTGGTCTTGAGCTTCAGCTGCCAGTTTGCATAAACCTTGTCCTTTAACCAATTTAGCAGGTTTTATATGTAGATCAAATTCTTGGACTACTGCCATCCAGTTCCCTCTTCTTTCCCCCATCTCCTATTGAGTAAATAGGGATCGAACTGTGGGGTGAGGCACAAATACTTTGGTATGGTTCTTGAGGATGTAAGATCTGAAATGTTTTACTTCTTTATAAACTACATAAGCCTGTTTATCTATAGTAGGATAATTAAGTTCATCACCTTAGAGGTTAGTGCTCATGAACTATACTAGAGATTTGTTTTTTTCATCATCTGTCTGAGTTAATACTGCGACTAACGATTGGTCGGAGGAGAAATTATAGAGGAAGAAATCTTTGTTGAAATTGAGACTTCGCAGCACTGGGGCTTGAGAGATTGTAGTTTTAATATTTCTGAAAGTCTTCTTCTGTTCATCATCTCACTTAAACTCAATGTCCTTATGAATAAGTTTTGTAAGGTTTTGACAGTTTCTGTGAAATTGGGAGTGAACTTCCTCACAAAATTGATTTTCCCGAAGAGCGACTGCATAGCCTTCTTGTTGTGAGGAAATGGAAGTTGAGATATAGCCTTAATTATTTATGGGTCTAAGTGAATGCTTGCTTGAGATATGATGTGGCCTAACAACTTACCTTCCTTGACATCGAAAATAGTTTTCTTAGGGTTTAAGGATATTTCGTATTTCCTACACCTTTCGAAAATCTGCGTTAAGTGTTGGATGTGATCTTCTTTGTTCTTTGAATACATAGTCACGTCATCCAAGTACACTACTACACACTTGTTGATTAGTCYYTAAAATGATACATMCATGGCCCTCTAGAAGGTCTCCCCAGCATTAGTTAACCCAAAGGACATGCGTTTGTAAGCGAAGGTTCCCCACTTGGTTCGGAAGGTAGTTTTTAAATAGCTTCCTATGAAAATAGAAGTTGGTTGTAACCTGAGAAACTGTCCAACAAAGAGAAAATATCAGGGCCAGACATGGTTTGCAAGAGCTACTCCATTGGTGGGACTGGGTAGTTGTCCTTTTCTGAAGCTCTGGTGAGGTTTCTGAAATCCACGCATAGGCGAATCTCGCTAGACTTTTTCCTCACATGAACCAAATTTTCTACCTATGCGGAGTGTTTAACTTGAAAAATGATCTTGGCATCGAGTAGTTTCTTTAAATCCTGGCACATGAGAGGTTCCAGGGATGGATGATACTTTTGGAGCTTCTGTTGAAAGGGTTTCACTTTAGGTTTTAATGGGATAGTGTGTTGAATAATACGAGTATCGTAAGTTTTCAGATCTCGATAGGACCATGCAAAGACATCTTGATATTGTCTAAAACGTTTTAGATAGGCCTTCCTTTCCTCTTTAGATATTGTCTTACCGAGATTTACATTCTTGGGGTTTTTCGGGGTTCCTAGATTTATAATTTCACGCATGGGATAGGAACTACCGGTCTTCCCGTTTTTTGACCCCTTAAATCGTTCCCTCGGGTCGAAAAGGTTTTCTAAGTTGGATATTCCCTTCAGTATCATGTGAGACCTTGGTTTGTTAATCGGTTGATCTGTCTAAGGATTAGCTTCTACTGATTGTTCCTGGAATACTTCATCACCAATGGCCAAATCTTTAAAATTTTCTTGATTGGTTAGAAAGTTTATAATCTGTTTGTCTCCCTCAAAAACCTTCCAATTATAAATGTTGTTGGGCACCGAGGGTTTGTATAGCAGTTCTACAGTGAACTGAGAAGCTTCATAATCCTCTAGAGGTGATAGCCTTGAAGCAACGGTGGCGAAATAATCAACAAGAATGTTCTTTGCTCTGGGAATCGTTGTAATGTTGAAAGCTTCAAACTGTTCTATTAGCCTGTGCGCTTCCTATTGGTAGTTCTTTAGGTGTGGAGAATTACAATGTATATTATTCCTAACTTGTCTAACAATGATTTCAGAATCTCCAAAAACCTTCAATTCTTTGACGTTTAAGTCTATGGATTTATTTAGCCCCTGTACCAGAGCTTCATACTCGGCAGTGTTGTTTGTGCATTCGAACTCTAGTCTGCAGGACCAGAAATG
>SNQJ01S0041900.1:218308-230547 GCA_010110895.2 Picea sitchensis
GGCCATAACTCTCTAACCGTGAGGAATTATGTGACGTTCCACATACCACCGGAAATGACATGACAAGCACTATCCATCTAGGATATTTTCCCTGACAAATTCACTTCCCTGACAAAGCATCTTCCCATGAGGGCTTTCACCATAAGGGGACCACTTTGGAGTTCATCCATATTTACTTCTTATCAACCATTACAAAACAATAATGAGTCATATTTACATCAAACGCTATTGGGTCCATTACCCAAACCTTTATGCTACGGGTCTTTCTTCAAGGGTTAACATCAATGACAACCAACCTTAATCAACAACAATGAAGAATATTATAAGTGTTATTAAAATATTTATTGAAAATATATTAAATTATATATATATATTTATGAATGTATATGAAGTTGTGAAAGCAATTCTTTAGTTAAGATGCAACAATTGAAGGTATTTATTCCACCAAATTCACTTGGAACTTACACCTAACCCTAATCCTATCCCAAATTCCTAAATTTGAATCCAATCCCAAATAATAATCTACCACATCAATCATGAAATATTCTTCAATGATATGCTTGTAGGATTCTATGGTAATTTTATTTTCATGAAAGCTTCTTCAATGATATGCTTGTAGGATTCTATGGTAATTTTATTTTCATGTTTATATTTGTTGTTACAAGTACTAGTTTACAACAACTAGTTCACAAACATGAGGATGCCAAGTGAGACCTCATTCACAATTATAAGTATTTTTATATTTCTAAAAAAATATAATAACTAAGCTAAGCTAAGGTATATCATTAGTCATTTATAATATTTAATTTAGTGATTTTCTCTTCAAATATTTTGTTGTTTTCTTGATGACATGTTTTGTTGTTTTCTTGATGATTAATCACACTAACTTGATTCAAAATTTGTATCTTAAAAAAATGGACACGAGTTACTTAAAATATTATCCTAATAATAAATCCAATCATCAAATATGGAAAATCACAACACAATAATTTAATAAATAAATTAAAATATTATGAAATATTATTAAAATCCAATCATCAAATATGGAAAATCACAACACAATAATTTAATAAATAAATTAAAATATTATGAAATATTATTAAAATTGTTAAATTTTAAACCAGATCTTATTTAGGAAAAATAACTAAATAATGAGAATAGTTAAATCAAATCAGCATGCAAACACTATTATTATGGAATAATAAATTAAAATATTATGAAATATTATTAAAATTGTTAAGTTTTAAACCAGATCTTATTTAGGAAAAATAACTAAATAATG
This sequence comes from Picea sitchensis, assembly GCA_010110895.2. NCBI lineage: Eukaryota > Viridiplantae > Streptophyta > Pinopsida > Pinales > Pinaceae > Picea > Picea sitchensis. The sequence continues at coordinate 219,591 of SNQJ01S0041900.1, forward strand.
AGAATAGTTAAATCAAATCAGCATGCAAACACTAAAGATTAAAGCCATATATTTAAAAATTAAATGTAAACATAATATACATGTTATAAAGATTATTGTGTAACTCAATGTCTCATACAATGAAATAATGATGTAGTGTATAAAAGAATTATGTACAGACCCAACATATCATGTATAAACATAACAAATCATGAGTAGTGAACTGGGTACATAAAAATAAAACAAAGTTACACTTTATTTTTAAAATAATATAATTAATAGAAAAAAATTCTTACTAAAGGGTATTATCTAAAAATTAGATACGTTATCATCCCTCTTAAGGTTGATTGCATGACTTTTGGACAAAGTTGATTGCATGACTTTTGGACAAACAAGTTATTTGAAGTGGGTCTGGAATGTGATGAAGCATGCAAGATGTTGTGAATCTTGGGTATAAAATTTTCACCTCTTTTTCAAACATGTTATTTTAGATCTTGGATCTTATATCGAGCATTCTTCTTTTCATGTCCCTATTTATCACAACACTCACAAGTTAGTCATTTCCTATAGATTGTGGATCATTGAAGTCTTTGCTTGCATGAGATTGATTTGAAGCCAAGGAAAGCTTCCTAAAATTCAAAGAGTGACATGATTTTGTGTAAGTACTTGACACAAATTTGGAGACTATTGAACAATTTCAATGATTCTATGTTTTTTCAAATGTGGGGTCTATTGGAGACTTTGAATGAATAGGAAACTAACATGAACATTGAGTACACATTTCTCACAATCATATATGAGGTTGTTGAGAAGAATGTTAATGTTTTATGATTCCTTCTTATCTTTTCCTCTACCGGTCTTGATGTTGATGAACATTATGTTGAACAAAGACAAATATTCTTCCACACTTTCGAAGTCACAAATATTGATAGTGCATAATTTTATTTCAAGATTATTGATTTCAGAGATATTTTGGTGTTGGAAAGCCTCAAAAGTTGTTCCATGATTTCATAGGGTCTCTTTCCTAAACACAATATTATATTAATGTATTTCACTCATGGGGCTTCACCTTGTTGACCAATATCTTATCACATTCATTCATAAAGGGGGTTTTTAAATTGTGAAAAGTAGAATCATTATATTGTAGGTATTTGTGTGGGGGAGGGGGAGAGAGATGCGGGGTATGTGGTAGTTTACAGGTATTGGGGGGTATTTTTATAGCATCATTTTCCACCACATATGAATTGGTTCCATATTGGCCTGATTCAAATACCCTTTCCTTACTTGAAAACTCAATCCCCCTTTATTCCTCCTAAAAAATGATTTTAAAACCCCATTTTTTTAGATTTATGTTCCCTATCACTTTTGCAATAGAAATACATATGCTTGTTGGCCTTTATCAGCCTACATATGCATTTATTTGGCTCAAAAAATATATATTTTTTCTAAATTTCGGGTGGGGTTTACAGGTTCCTCCTATTCCTAACCCCCTATTGCTTGTGGATAACTACTTTAAACACTTCTTTGGAGTATAAAAATAATCCAAGGGTTATAGGAGAGAATATAATCATGAGAGCCTCATTATGCTGACCATTTGTTGCTAGAGTATGCAAGCCCCTTATCCTGTGTCTGCAAATTATCCCCTTTAGATCTGGAAACCCTTGTTTCTAGTAGTATTTTCTCCCTTTATCTTGTCAGAAAGAGACCACTTCTCTTTCTCAGACCTATTTGAGCGAAGAAATCAAAGTTTGAGTTTATTTTCATTAGCCCGAGTGGAGGAACTTGTATTTCGATTCAGGAGTAGCACTATAGCAGTTACAAGTTGTAATATTCCTTAACTTTGTTGTTAAATCGATAAAGAACTCTATTTCTCACCCAACTTTGTGTTTTAGTTTATGATTATTGCATTTGGGAATTTAATTATTTATAACACGAATGAACTTGATTTTAGTTATCATATTTGAAAGTTAGTTACAAAATAACTAATTTTCAAATATTCTAACTAAAATCAAATCCATTAATGTTCTAGATAATTAAATTCCAAAATGTAACAATTATAAACTAAAACAAAAATTTGGACAGGAAAGAGAGCTCTTTATTGATTTAACAACAAAGTTAAGGAATGTCACAACCTGTAACCACTACGGTGCTGCTCTGGAACCAACATCTAGGTTCCTCCACTCGATCCAATGAAGATCAACACAACCTATAACTTCTTCAGTCAAACAAGTTCGAGAAAAATAAGTGGTCTCTTTTTGACAAGATAATGGGAGCAAAGACTACTGGAAACAAGGATTTCCATATCTGAAAGGGATAAGTTGCAGACATGGGATAAGGGGCTTGTAGACTCTAGCAACAAATGGATAGCATAATGATGCTCTCATGATTGATTTCTCTCCTATACCCCTTGGATCCTTTTTATACTCCAAATAAGTGGTTAGAGTAGTTATCCATGGGGAATAGGGGGTTAGGAACCAGAGGAATCCATAAACCCCACACCAAGTTTATCAAAATTATATTTTTTTGATCCAAATAAATGCATATACAGGCTTATAAAGGCCAACAATGTAATTCCCCCATTCTTGGATACCTCTACTCCGTAGTCAAAGGCGATATTATCCTAGATAGAGGAGTAAAGTGAGGTTAACAATGAGCTTGAGAAATTTGGAGGGGTTATATGTAGTCCAGGCTAGTCTATTCGCCATCATTTATCATCAGGATCATTTCCACACAATCCACACTTAATTTTGTGGTGTTTTGATGATTTTCATAATTTTTGTTATTATTGGGCATAATTGAATTAAATACACTAAATGTGTTATTGAGACCATATTATCTGAAGGGATACATGAGTTTAATAGCTCATTGGAACCAGGACATAAATATATAAAGGTTGGAATGATGAGAAAGGTATTTTCGACATCTGAGAATGTCTTAGAAGTCAATTAATCACTTTTCAATATTAAAAGAGGGTTTAAAAAGGGTTATAAAGTGAATTTAATATTTATGTGGAATGGGTCAAAGAGAAGAAAGATCTAGAAAGGACTCGGAGAAGTATAAATGAAGGGAAACACTTCACCTTTCCTCATTATGATTTGATCTCTCATTTTGCAATGCTCTTGGAGCCATTGTTTTGTTAGATTTAGTAAAACCATTCCACTGCTAATCTAGTTTTGGTGGTGCAATATTCACCCTAGATAGAAGGGGAAACTCATCCAGGATTTCCATTGATCCTTCATATTGAAGTTTATCTGCAACATATTGTAAAAAACAATTGTGGGGAAGATTCTTAGTCTTCTTGGAGATCGATCCACTTCCTTTTTTCATGGACATAACTTGGAATATTTGTTGAGGTTGATTGGGAGGAACAATCTCTTATTTGACTAGGTCGTGGGACTATTGGAGTTGATTGTGCATGCTGCATGGGTTAAACGAGACTAGATATTATCCCTTTGGGTAGGGAAATGGACGAAAGGTGTTGTAATGGCACTTACAGGTCGCAAGGGTTATCTCAAAGGGTCTAACTCTCACTTATTGTAGGTTGTGGGGTTGCAGGAGTGCAGCGATAGACAGAAAGGACACTAGAAGGGATGTTATAGGTCTTAAGGTTTAATTGATAGGCCATAGGGGTGCCATAATGGTTGGTTTGTGACCAATCTCTGTTTTAGAGGTCGATCTGGGGGTATGCGATAGGATGATGCTAGGAAACACCTTGTAACAAAGGAAATAGGGCCAAGGAGAGGTCTTCCATCAGTGTAACAGGGTCTGCAACAAATCAAAAACTAGGAAGGATTTGGCATCTACCCAGGATTATTTACATTGTTTACTGTGTATCTAGGAGACTTATGTACTATTGGCGTTGCATCCATTAGTCTATATTATAGTTTTCTTTCTGCATACTTTGTAGTTAATTGTTGTTGTTGTTGCAACCATTAGGAATGGGTATTTTGGAGATATTTTTTGTTGTTAGGAGATCTTTGTATTGTTGTGACTTGGGGTTTCAAATAAAAATAAGATTCCATGATTATATACTCTACTTTCAATATAATGGATTCTTTCAATGTGTTTGACAACATCCTTATCTTTGAAATATATGCAATATGTTTATAAGAAGATATCATCAACAAAGTGTTTGACAAAATTACACAAATTTAAACTAATTTCTTGGGCAACAAACAAGATAGTACAACCTATCCTAGTTGGGGGACATTACAAACAAGCATATGTACACATGTTGCATAATTGATAGGGTGCATACATCTCAGAAAATGGGGTTTTAAAATAATTTTTGAGGAGAAATAAAGGGGGATTGAGTATGAAATTAGGGAAAGGGTATTTGAATCAGGACAATAGGGCATCAATGCATATGAGGTGGAAAACGATGCTATAATAGGTATAAAATGGGGCATTTGGTAGAACTGGAGGATATTTAGTAAAAATGAGGTTTTCATTATTGGAAATATGTATTGGCATGGGGTTTCAACAAAAGGATTTTGCAACGTATTTATGAATATCTAGTGAAATTAAAGACATTCTTTATTATCCCACGAATGTGTGTGCTATGTTATAAGTTCACTAAGTGTAGACCCTGTGCTTCCACTATGAGAGTATTTATTTTGTGTATCCTTTCCTTAGAACCTTGAATTTTATCTTTGAAGTGTCTTTTGTTGGTGGATTGTCTTTGGTTATGTACATCCATAACCATTAATTCATGAGGAATGCATCCAATTGGATTTTCCAAGAGCCATAATTTTCACCACTTAATTTTTCTTAATCTCAAGAGTCCATTCTCTGCGATTATTTCAATAACCTTCCTTGGCAAGGGAACAACCACAATCTTAAGCTGAGAAAATTTAGTAATTGTGTGTTTTGATAGGGTCACCCCAACTCTGATACTATGTTAGGTTTTTACCTAATTCTCTTAAGTAACAATAATGATGAAACTCAAATCAAATCAACATGTGAATATCAAAAAAAAAAAATCATATAATTGAGAAGTGCTCATAAGTATGATAAACCTTTTATAACACTGATTATTCAAATGATGAGACTCAAATCAAATCAACATGTGAATATTGAAGAATAAAGACATATATTTGAGAAGTGTGCATTGGTATGATAAACCTTTTATAACAACGATTATTCAACTTGATGTTAAATCAATAAATAATGTAGCGTATAAATACACTACATATAGGTGCAAGGGATCATGAGCAGTGAGTTGGTTACCTAAAAATAAAACAAAATTACTCTTTTTATTAAAATAATAAAATAGCTCACTAAAAAATAGTACATCAATGTTATGTATATCAACATTGTGGATTATGGAGTCTTTTAACAATATGAGCCTTATTTTCAAGAGTAAACTTTTCAAAATTTTGAAGAACGACTTCGATTTGTGAGTAATACAACAAATAAGAATATGAAGAAAATAATTGTTAAGCTTGGATCCAAGATCTAGAAGAACGTGTCCAAAATAAAATGGTGAAAAGTTTGTCTCTAAACATCTTTCATTTGTGAGTAATACAACAAATAAGAATATGAAGAAAATAATTGTCAAGCTTGGATCTGAAGAAAATAATTGTTAAGCTTGGATCCAAGATCTAGAAGAACATGTCCAAAACAAAATGGTGAAAAATCTGTGTCTAAACATCTTTGATTTGTGAGTAATACAACAAATAAGAATATGAAGAAAATAATTGTCAAACTTGGATCCAAGATCTAGAAGAACATGTGAAAAAAATAGGTGAAAAGTTTGTGTCCAAACATCACCCAAACTTGCTTGTTGCATCTCATTCTAAACCCACTTTAGAAATATTTCATCTCTCCTAAAAGTCATACAGTGAAAGGGAAGTTAATATATATAGCATTTACTTATTTCCATTTAATTACCTACATTATTACTTTAATAATAAAGTGTAACTTGTGTTATTTTCAGAAAGTTAGCTTATTATTCATGATCCATTGCATATATGCACTCATGAATCATGATTTATTGCATGTATATGTAGTATATTTATACATTACATTATTCATTGATTTGACTTAGCTTATTATTCATGATCCATTTCATATATACACTCATGAATCATGATTTATTGCATGTATATGTAGTATATTTATACATTACATTATTCATTGATTTGACTTTAGTTGAATAATCATCTATAATAGGTTTATCATACTTATGAGGATTTTTCAAGTATTTTATTTTCTTCTTTAATATTTATATTTTGATTTGATTCTTATTATTCTTATTATTTAATTTTCTTTAATATTTTTATTTGATTATTATTATTATTGTTTTTCACAAAATTTAATTAAGAAATATATATATGATTTCAAAATTTGTATACGTAATTGTTATGATATATTCTTAATGCAATTTTATTGATTTGATTTTTATTAGTCTCTGTCGAAGGCGTATAGGGATTATAGCGATCAATAATTCATTGACTTCATATTAATCTATCCTTTGAATATAAATTTTTGCATCATCTGTATTGTTCGTACTATTTTCCTTTCACTATAAATTTTTGCACAATCTCTGTTGTTAGATTCATAGAAGGGTAACAATATCATATTTACTGATATATATATATAGAGTGGTTATTATATATATATATATATATATATATATATATATATATATATATATATATATATATATATATATATATGTCATTGTCTCATTGGAGAATATATTCCTGAGGTCTTATTGCCAGCTCCGTTGTTCCCAATGTTGTAAATGTGTAGATATTCAAAGTTTTGAGCTTAGACGCTCCTTAATTTTTATTACATTTTTATCAAATAGTTTTACAAACCAAAAAGTTTTGTGCAATGGACCTTAATATTATTAGTCTTTATTATTCCTTTGTATTTGTATTGAAATGTTTGCATATCTAAGGTTTAGATCATTGACACTTTTTGAGGTGCTTGAATAGGCCTAACAACTTAAATGTTTACATGGTGCAAGGTCCTAAAACAGTTTGATACCTTGTATCGTTTCGTATTATCGAGACTTTAAATAGCCCGACAACCTTAAATGTTTACCGAAATAGGATTCTCGGAGTACATTTTTACTCAAAATTTTCCATGCCAATGTTCAGTAAAGGAATTTGGATAATATTGTTGTCCACTGCTAGTTAAATAGGCATTGTATGTTTCCTATACTTTTTCTAGGCTTGGAATGCAATTTCACCATCATTGAAGCTACATACATTGTTTACCTGTTCCGTGGTGCTCTTCTGGTTCATCTATTGTTGTTTGTTATTGTTTGTCTACACCGGAATTCGCTTCTCATTGCTCATTGTTTCGTAAAGAGTAAGTTTTCATGCCATAATTTACTTTCTATTCCTTCTTTGTTGTTCGTTTGCAGCTTGCAAGTAAGAATGATTTCTTATTTCTACTTTCATGCTCGTCATATGTTTATGGTTCCTTCAAGCTCGTCAAGCAATTTGCAATTGTTGGAGATACATATGTTGTTTTCTCGTTCTGGTTGTTGCTTGTTCATTGGTTCATTGTTCGTCGGCTGTCGTGGTTGTTGCTGTTTCTTGGCTCCACTTTACGAAGCTTGGGGCCCTAGGTCAAGTAGCCATTTGTTTGTGCTTTCTCACCGGGTTTGGTGTTGGTCGCTTTTGTTTCTTCTACAGGACAGGGGTCTCCGCTGGCCTAGCTTTGAAATTGGTTTTTTTTTTTTTTTGGGGAGGGGGAGGGCGCCATATGTTCAGAGCCTGCACCCATGAGTGGATCTACGGTTGTGTTATTTTCCATGTCTGTTGAAGTCGAGATCTAGCACCTATTCCATGCGGGCATGTTCTGCTGTAAAATTTTGTTGATACTTCAGTGTTGTCATGATAGAAAATAGTGGCATAAGAAATAATTGGAAAACTACATGTGCAATTGCAATATCCATTGTTTGTTTTTGTTAAAATAAAACATGTGCAAACCACACTTATTATCCATATATGGTGGAATGTGCCCATATCACAATACATGTTCTTTATGCTCTACACAGACTGGTGTGACCACGATACAATTTGTCTTGTACTTGAGATATGATATGTACACCAAAGATACTGCAAAATTATATTTCCATGTCTGGAACCATATATGGATACTTTGCCATAGAAAACCAAAATCATTTAGCTATGGCCATGCAATTTCTTAATATTTTGTGGCTTGTAATATATTTTGGACAGAGAAAAACTATATATTTACAACCATAGATGGAGAAAAGCAAATGTTCATGGTTCTGACTATCTTTTATTCTGTTCGTTGATTCTCATTTACTGTATGTACATATTACTTGTTCTCCGGTGCATACCAATTTACATTCATGTTCATTGTATTTTGTGCCTTCCCACATTCAAACAAACAGAATACCTGGAGAAAACGACGAAGTCTTGACTGCAGGGGTGGAAGAGGAGATACAAAGGTACATGCTTGTACTGTTATTTCATATTTCGTTGTTTTGTATTTCATTTATTGTCTGTATATTTATTCACCTAGTTTATTGTATGTAGATATTGTGTACCTTCCTGCATAGTAACTTGTCTTCATTTCATGTCTTCCTACATACTAACTTCCTTCATGTCCATTGTATTTTTCCTACATTGCTACATTTAAAAAAACATAGTGGCCGGAGAGGACAATGGACTCTTTGGCATGAATGTAGACGAGGAGTTACAGAGGTGCATACATGTACTCTTATTTCATATTCCAGTGTTTAGTATTTCATTTATTGTATGTGTATTTTTTCTACTGTTTTGCACCTTTTTTACTGTGTGTATATACTACGTATATTTTTTCTTATTCTCATGTGAATCGTATTCTCTTTGTTGCTACATTGAAATAAATAGAACTGTATTTCTTTATTTTACATGTCTTTCTTCATACTAACTTGCCTTCATGTCCACTATATATTCAACATTGCTACCTTGGAAGAAACAGACTGGTTGGACAGGAAGATGAATTCTTGTATGCAACAATAGAGGGGTTTGTGGTACAATATTCGAAAAGGTATGCCAATTGTGCTAGTAAATTAAATATACAAAACGGGTGGGGGCATATAATATTGGACTAGAAAAAAATGATTTGGCAACAATGGGCCTTTGTGCCCTCCCCATTTATACTTTTTCCATTTTCTATTATCCCTTTTTCTTTCTAATTTCTCTTCTTAGTCGTCTTTTCGAAAATTCCTTGGTGTGCAGGTTGGTGGACTCACGTGTTCACATTTATGGTCACGCTTCTACCTTATTCCATACTTACCCACTTTGTCGATTATGGATGTTGGGATGGCAAGTTCAAGGTTGCGCCTCTGGCTTCTGAGATTCCGCGATATACATATTGGTCATTGTGCCCCGCCATCATGCCCTATTTACTGTTATACATTTTTTTAGTCAAAAAATCCAAGGCATACAATTTGATCCTTGGGTCCTCATGTTTCCCGATTATCCCTTGACACCTTATTTTGTATTCAATCTGCTTCGACCTTGCATGTGACATTAAGAACAATTATGGACAATATACAATGCATATGATTTTTTATTCCTTTTGATGTTCATCTACACATGCTTGCATCACAAAAAGTTGGACTAGTGACATGGCCATGAGCAGTCAGTCATCCCAGAAATCAGCAGATCGACAAGGCCAAAGGAAAAGATACATACATGTTGTTCCTAATATGTTTACCAAACAAATATCCTCAGTTATTTATTCATCTATGACATGGTGAATATTTTGATGTCATCTGTAACACATACTTTGCAGTTCACAAGAAGTATCAACAAGTACAAGTGAGACGTCGAACATAGAGCAGGTTCTGCAGACCAAGAGGTTTGGTTGCAAAACTCTGGCTCCATAGTTCATCCAAGCTATGCGTCAACTTGTACATTTATTCCAGGGAAAAAAGAAAACAAAAAAATAATGCATACTACCATTCACATTACTTTTCCTGTTTGAAAATTGTCACCAGGTCTAAACTTGTGACACCCAAAATACTATCAATAGAGGGCTTGAAAAACCGTCAAACTGGAAAAGTGTTCATCGGGGACATAATGATCGTCTATAGCACCTACTTGGACAAGGAAAACAAAACCATATACATTATGTGTGCTAACATGATAGACAGGGAGGCCCTCATGACAGTCACACTGACTATTCCTACACAACTTGTCCAGAAACATGCATAAAAGATATTTCCAGGTAATGGGATATTCATTACAAATTTTAATATATTTCCCAAAACAGTATATGACCGTGGTGATTGTGATCAGATTATTTCTCTCAACGAAACAAGTATTGTGGAAAAAATTCCTGCTATTTGTTCAGAATATCGTTTCGTCCTGTACGCAACTATCATCCAACTTGCACATTGAAACAACAATTACCCAATCATAACCATTGGTGCAATTGTTACAATGGCAAGAAAACTTGGCTCGCAACACATTCTCCATATAAAATATGGAGAGTCAAAGAGTGACAAGGTGATGATACCGTTCTCCATATCCAGTTTTTGCCCTTTACTTTCACATGTCCATGTATCTTGGTTAAGTTACACAAATATTGCATTGTTCCATGTTGCAGCTGCAATTGTTCGATACCTACTCAAATTTGTTTTCATCAATGGAACAACAATTGCATAAAGGGAAATTTCCACTTATGCTCTTCAAAAATATAACAAAGAAAAGGGATGTTAAAGAAAGGATCTTTCGCATAACCCAAGAAATGTTTGTAACTGAATTGCGAGAAAACATAGTATAGGATCTCAAGAAACTAACTAGCTCTACAACTGTTGTGCGTATACATCTATAGATTCATCCTCACTTTTCTCATAGAAATAGCCTCACCAAATTGCTATGATTTTTTATTTATTTTATTTTATTTGGGTGAAGTTGTATATTATATTGTTCATTAATATATTAACTGTTATGCTCATGTTTCCAGGTTGAAGGTGTTTTGGTTGTAGTGAATGTGT
>SNQJ01S0041902.1:0-26467 GCA_010110895.2 Picea sitchensis
TAGTGGTTTCAAGCCCATGGTATTGGAGGCCCATGGTATTTTCCCATGGTATTTGGAAAGGTGAAATAAAAAGAATTAATTATTTAATTAATGAATCAACACATCTCTTCAAAATGGGTCATGGTGATGTATATAAATAAATGTAATATTTTGAAGAGTGGTGTGTGGGTTGAGCGGAAATGCAATATTTGAAGAGGAGAATATGATATGAGTGAAGAATAATTAACATTCCAAAAGGAAAGAGCAATGGAGTATGTGATGAAGAATAATATATATGTGACGATCTAACGAACTGATCTTGTGAAGGAAGATCTAGCGAACATGACTCGTAAAGGAAAAAATAGTGAAAAAATCTTCTGAATGAAGATCTAGCGAATAGATCTTATGAAGGAAAACATATTGAATAGATCTCGTGAAGGAAGATCTAGAGAAGAGATCTCGTGAAGGTAGAAGTAATGAACAGATCTAGTGAAGGAAAAAATAGTGAACATATCTCGTGAAGGAAGATCTAGCGAACATATCTCTTGAAGGAAGAGATAATGAACATATCTAGTGAAAGTAGAATTAGCGAATAGATCTATTGAAGGGAAATCTAGCAAGAAGATATGGTAAAGGTAAAAGTAGTGAGTAGAATTGGTGAAGAAAATGCAAATGGTCATCATATTTTGAAGAAATTATATTGTAATTGAGGGTTGGTGCCACTCAAACAAAGAGATTGGTGTCTCTTACTAAGTTGGTGCTTAGCGGTGGGGATTGGTGTCTCTAGTAGGTTGGTGCCTATGAAGATCTATAAGATTATATTGGTGCCAACCAGGATTTTTACCAGTGGGGATTGAGGTCTCCAGTAGGTTGGTGCCTACAAATGTTTGTAACAGTATTTTGGTGCCTACAAAATTATAAAGAATTATTTTTTGGTTTTCTCCACAAAGGGCTTCCACATAAATTCTGTGTACTATGGTTAATATTGTGTACACTTCTTTTTTATGGTCAATGAATTTTTAAGTAAATAAATATTGTCTTATACCGATTCACCCCCCCTCTCAGTATAAGTGTGTGCTTAGAAATTGGTATTAGAGTGGGTTCCTTTGGAAGAAGTATAACCACTAGAAGGTAGATCTCAAGAGCACACATGGTCAGCTAGGAAGGTTTCTCCACAAATAGGGCTATGTTGCTTGACGAGAAAACCTTTGCCTTCTAGAGGATAAGGATGCAAACCTATTTAATGGGTATTGGTTTTGATATTTAGCAACCAATCATGACTGGTTATACATCCCCAACAACACCATCAACAAATGTGGTTGGGAATAATCCTAGTGAAAACAATGCAAAATCCATGAATGCCATCTTGTGCGATTTATCAAAATCCAAGTCTTTCAAGGTGATGCATTGCAAATCGGAAAAATAAATTTGGGACAAGCTTCAAAATATTTATGAAGGTGATGACAAGGTTAAGAAGGAAAAGCTCCAAACTCATAGAATATATTTCGAGAGTCTGAAAATGAAAGACGAAGAACATTTTGCAGCCTATCTTCTTCGTGTGGATGAAATTTTCAACACCTTTAGAAGACTTGGTGAAATGGTTGAAGAATCGATTATTGTACAAAATGTGTTAAGGTCACTCCCATTAAGTTTTGATGCCAAATTTTTTGGTATAGAAAAAGTGAAGGATCTTGATAAACTGACAATAGATTAATTGCATGGGATTCCCACTACATATGAAATGAGGACTGAAAAATAAAATCCATCAAATAAAGAAGAAACTTTCAAAGCCTCAAAGAAGATGAAGAATAAAGGAAACAAATCAAGTGATTGATATAGTTGTGAATCAAATGCATAGGAAGCACATTTTGTGAGAAAACTCAAAAAGGGATATGGAAAATACAAAGGTAAGCTACCCTTTTGTTGGATTGTTTGGGTTGACCTGAGTTCTAATTTAGTTTTCTAGCATTACCATACAAACCATCAGCCCTTCTGGAGACCAGAAGGAAACACTACACACAAAGTGAAGAATGAAGTCTCACCCGAGATGGCTTTATGGGTGGCTGCAGGACCTAGATGTTTGCAGCCTTGGAAGGGATGGTTCTTTGGGGATGTTAGGCATGTTATTTTACTTCAAAATTCATCATATCTATCATTCTACCATATTATTAAATCCATATCTACCATTCTATAACCATATTCATTCATTAAACTTCATTATGTAGTAAATATTTGAACTATTCTAGTGCACACTGCATTTTACTACTAACAAAGTCATTCATTCATCATAAACCATTGCAAGACATAAAATAAAAATTCCAACCAGTGACACAATGTTTTACCATGGTTAACCCCCTCTGGGCTATGTCCACAAAGATCTGGTATTCTCTGCTTCTTTATTATTCTTCATCAAAGTTCTGCGCTATGCACATTACATAAGAATTTTGGTGATGGTGAGGCTAACAAGGCCACACCAAGATCCACATCTTGTGACCTTACCCTTAGTTACAATTCAAAAATAGACTCATCTCCAAAACTATCTCCACATCTCTCAATAAAACTCATACCAAAAACTAACTCATGAAATCCTTACAGACTCAAAATTCTCGCTAGCAACTCTCTTCAATCCCCCTCCTCGGATATTACAATGCATATTTATTCTACAAAAATAGGTTAAAACCCATTACAATCATGACCAAAACCCTAACCCTAAGTGGGTTAGGTTTGTCCACATTCTAACTTCCTACGCACGGTTGATCCACATCCTTCTTTCTTCCTTTCATGCTTCCTTGCGCTAATTTTCCTTATTATCCTGCATGTGCTCCTTTTATCGTCCCTTTTCTATTTGTCTTCCTCAATTGTTGCATTGTTCCCCAAAATGGACTGCACCAATAGGGCCCCAACACTCACTTGTGGCTCGTCCTGAGCCACTCAGGTAGTGTTTTCATCCTGCATTGACTTCTCCAACACGTGGAATTTTCCTACAATATATTCAATTCGAGTGTTTACCTATGCGCTCTTCTCTGCTATAGACTCCACAGTCTGCGCAATGATATGATCCTTCAACAAATCTTCAGTCTCCAATCTGATTTTTTCAATCTGCACCTTGGCTACATAAATATCAATCAACATTTAGTCTACCCTTTCTTACAGTGTCTCCAACTTAGCCTGTCTTGAATTATTCTCCGCTTGTATGCTCTTCAACTCTATCTGCAAATTCTTCAACTCCCGCACACTCTTCAACCTATCTGATATGTTCAATTTTTTTTACTCTACTTGAGTTCCTGCATTGCAGAATTTACTCCTTCTTCCTTCTGTTCTAACTCATGCAGTTTCTCATCTTCCTGGAGATTATTCCATAATTGCACACTCCTATCATATAGCTCTTTGATTTCTTGAATGCTCTCCAAAATACTCTCCTTATGGCCTGTCACCTCATGCTCCCTCTACATTTTAAATTTTGGTGTGGTGTTGGGTGATAGGAGTTCGTTCAACTCTGTAATTTGATTCTTGTACGCCTCCATAGTCTATGATATCTTTTCAATATTCTCCTCTATAGGTAAACTCTCCCCTTCTTGCACATTGTCAAGAATTTCTCTAAACACTTCTTCCACCTTCTACTCCATTATTCTAGTTTTCTAATTTATTGTATCTCTCTAAAACTGCACCTGATCGATTGTCAACTTCAATGTCCTCTTTACTTCATTGGCGAGTTCTAGACTTGCCGCATCTACACATACTCTCAATTGTATCTCTTGTGCGACACTGATTTGCAGTTTATACAACGCATTTATTGGAACCTTGGGAAGTTCCAAGTCCAAGTGATCTATGTCCTTCAATTTCTTATGCTCTGTCTCCTCATCTACTTGCAACATCTCTTAAGCCATGAAAAATTTTTCACTCTCCATTAATATTATCTGTATTGTCTCCTGTGCTGGAACTATATTTTCTTGAGTATTCTTCTATGGTTGCGCCTATTTCCTCTGCTATGTTGTAGTAAGTTGTTGTTGTTCTAGTGTGACCTTAACCTATGTCAACTTATTGACTATTTATTCCCTTTGTTTCTCTGCATCATCCTATGCCTCTGCTATTTAGTCCTATACTCATTATGTGACCATATCTGCATCATATTCTATCAATGTGAATTCCGGAACGCCCTTATGTGCCTTCATCTTCTTGCACCGACCTGCTGACTGCAATATTTTCCTCTTCATGGGTAAAATTTCTTTCTGCACTAATGTACCTGGGAAATCCATGTCTCATAGATATCCTCCTCCTATTTCCTCCTATGTAGGAACATTTGTATCCTCTTGTACTCCTCCATTTGTTACTTATGCGCGGTCCTTCTCCCGTGCTGAATATTTGGGGACATGGTTTTTTTGACTTGGATTTCTAACTATTGCACTCCCCCTTGTTTCTTTCATGTGCTATGTTGCCTTTATTGTATTTGTTGTTGGACTGTTTGACTTCTGTGAAGTGCCATCTTCTGCTTGTTGCATACCTTTTGATCCCTTCTTGGAAGCTACTGGTACACTCCATTCCTTAGTCCAATATTTCATGGCNGCTATGTTGTAGTAAGTTGTTGTTGTTCTAGTGTGACCTTAACCTATGTCAACTTATTGACTATTTATTCCCTTTGTTTCTCTGCATCATCCTATGCCTCTGCTATTTAGTCCTATACTCATTATGTGACCATATCTGCATCATATTCTATCAATGTGAATTCCGGAACGCCCTTATGTGCCTTCATCTTCTTGCACCGACCTGCTGACTGCAATATTTTCCTCTTCATGGGTAAAATTTCTTTCTGCACTAATGTACCTGGGAAATCCATGTCTCATAGATATCCTCCTCCTATTTCCTCCTATGTAGGAACATTTGTATCCTCTTGTACTCCTCCATTTGTTACTTATGCGCGGTCCTTCTCCCGTGCTGAATATTTGGGGACATGGTTTTTTTGACTTGGATTTCTAACTATTGCACTCCCCCTTGTTTCTTTCATGTGCTATGTTGCCTTTATTGTATTTGTTGTTGGACTGTTTGACTTCTGTGAAGTGCCATCTTCTGCTTGTTGCATACCTTTTGATCCCTTCTTGGAAGCTACTGGTACACTCCATTCCTTAGTCCAATATTTCATGGCCCATTGTAATTATTTTGCTATCACACTGTATCATAGTTGTAACCATTCCTTCTTGGGATCCCTTTTGGCTTGGATCCACATATTGTGTCTGGAAGCCTTAATATATATATTCCTTGATGCCCTTCCACCACTTCTAGTGGTATCCTCCATGTATTGGCTATCTTTTCTTGCATTTCGTCATAATACATAGCAAATATATTAGTGTGTTCCTTCCTTTGTTTTACATATGAAGTGTGTCATAATGTCGTATACTTAGTTGCGCGACATTTTCCTGGCCTTGGGTAAAATCCGTTGTATTTAGGTTCTCCCCAACATACCAAAGCTATCAGTATTATCAACCATGCATAATGGAGCTTCATTTCGTTCCAAGATCCTATGCATCCTTGCAGTCATCTAAAATAAATTCAGTAAATATGGGGTCCAATTGAGTAGAGTCCCCTTCGTGCACTGTGCGACTGTTGCTATAACTCCTGCAGGTGCTTCTTCCTTGCAACATTTCCTTATAATTTTACAAGCCATCATATTTGTTTCCAAACTCATCGTAGGTTCACTGATTCTATTAATTATGATTCACGGGACCCTCTCTAAGTTCCATATGTCTTCTTCATATCCTCTGCCACAACTTTCTCCTTTGTCTTATCATCCAAATATTGTTCTGGATTTTCTCCATCTGTTGGAAAACTTGTGAACTCTGCAATTAAATCTACATCTATTGATATCAGTCTGTCCATCCATAGAACACCTCCATGCACCAAGGCTAATAGTTATTTCACACAGGCATTGACATCCTTAACCCTCCCAAAGTGTGGAATTTCCAACATGTTCATGATACATGTATTATACAACCCTATAATCCACTGCTTTGGTTCTAAAATTGGAACCCCTGATGAAGTTGTACCTTTTCTCTCCATATATACTTATGGCGCAAACACATGGAACTTGTCCCTGTCTTTAATATCATGGTATGGATACATCAATTTATCCACACATTCTAATATTACGAGAAGGATTGTAACTCCTTTGGGTATGCACGATAGTGTCAATGTTTCTTCTTTCTGTTTGCACGGTGATATTTGTACTATATATTTTCCCCTTATCTTCATTGTCACTGTCGATGGCCTTGCTTCTTGGTGTGTATCTTCTTCATATTCAACATATGAATATTATTGTCCTGTAACATCTTCCACCAATACTTCCCCCAACTATTGTGTTGGTTCTGCAATAGGGTTCTGCACTTCTTTGTCCTGTCCTCTAGGCTCATATGACTCTCTTCTTTCATCATCGTGCCCATCCATCTGTTGTGGTGCTCCTAATTCAAGTTTTTGTGCAGGGTTCTGCTCTGTGTTAGTGTTTCATGTTTCTTCCCGCATCTCGACCTCCATCTCTTTTGTCGCTGGAACCTGTTGTTCTTTTTCCTCCACAATCATTGGGATAACGAGTTTGATCACTGGTGAAGGAATGGAGTCCATGTCCACCACTCCCTCCAAATAAATAGGGTTTGTTTCTTCGACTACTTCTATGGATATCTCATTGAGCTGTGTATTTTCCTTGCAGTTTGACTGGGAGCTCCAACATTCAGTGGCACCATTCTTCTAAATCCTTCAAAAATTGCTCTGAATCCTCACTGAATACTTCTCGAAATCACATGCTCACACCAAGTTTTATCTCCTTATCTTTCGTTTGCTTAATTCCACAATGATTCTTCTTGTGCATGATTTATTGTTTTATATGTCATGTCATTGTTGACGTGGAATTGATAAGATCATGGTCCTTCTCAGGTTACCAACAAAAGGTACCGAGGTAGTGTAGAGCACTAGTATTTTCATCTTCCTTGAAGGGAAGAAGTCTCACCCAAGGCAAAACCAAGAAAAAGAAGATAGGGAAGGGTAAGAAGAATGCTTAGACAAATCCATACAGTCTTATGCTCTATGTAGTCTTGCACAAGATAGATTAAACTCAGAACTGTGTAAACATTACTAACTCAGATTAAAGGAAACAGAGTTGCATTGCAACGATAAATAACCCATATCCCATTGATTAGATATGACATAAAGATAATATGAAATAATATTCAGGATAATCTAAAGCTAAACGGACACAGTTATTTCAAAATTTGAATCTCTCCTTGTATTAACTTCATATGGTTCTTCTCAATTACATAATGCTCTGCTCAGATACAGATGCAGCTCATCCATGCCAAATATTAGCAGCAATATCTATTACTGTGAGACATGGTTAACCCAAAACCCTTTCTCTTTTACCATTAGAACTGGACATGACACTTTACAGACTTGGTTTGGTTTCTGAAACCTAGACTCTATAATAATAGCTAACATCTACCCAAAAATGGAAAATAATACAGAACTCGAACACATTTCAACAACCTATAATTCATAATCATGATCGACAACAACCTGAAATAAACAAACAATAATCAACCTAAAATACAACCCTTTACAATTGTATTCATCGCATGCTTTCTTGTTATTGTTCTGTTGTAACTTATTTCTCCATGTTGGTGTTGCATTTTCCTTCCTTCCAACCATTTTCGATTTATTTCCTTGTTCTGTTGTCCTTCTCCTCTGCGACTTGCACAACTTCTAACAACAAAATGAAGGGCCCAAAAATCTCTAACCACAATCCTTGACTCTTCCTCGAGTCAAGCCCTTGGTTCTTCTGTGGCCTATGGACTGACCTGTTGCTTTCCTTTGTCTTATGTCTTTGCTTTCCTCCCAGCTTCTGCTTGAGTGATTTATTTTTCCATCTCTTCAAATGAAGGGCCCAACTCTGGGACCAATTCTAGGGCTCTCTTCTTTACGCCTTGGAAATTAATGACCTTGTCCTACCACTTCTTGGCGAGGAGTGAAGCTTCAGCCATGAAATGCTAAGTCATGTCTGTAATGAATCCCTTAGGCTTGGACACGACCAGGGATTTCCAGTCTGAGTCAACTATAGCATCTACATGATGCATGTGAATATATGTTGTCTGAATAACCAATCAAAACTCTGGTAGCTCTTTCTTAGCTACTGACTGTGCTTCAAATAGAGCATTCAGCTCGTTGTCTGCTTGTTGGATATGATCAAACTTTTCCTTCTACTCTAGTGGATCCATGGCGATGGAAAATTCCTCATTAAGGGAATAGATCTTTTTGTGTAAATCTTCCAGGGTCTAGTTGTGTCATGAAATGATTCCCATCTAGTCACTAACTTCCCAGAAAATATTTGTGCATTTTGCAGTTTTCTTGTGCAGGATTTCCCTTGCATTGTTTCCATTCAGAACAACTCTTTCCATTTTCTATTGAAGCTTTTGGGGTTGTTTTTCTGCTTCCTGTTGACTCTCCCACAAATGTGCTTTAAGGATCTCAGTGTGAATGGCCAAATCTGACCATGCTCCCTGTAGTAGCTCGATCTTCTTCACTGGATTCAGGCAGTTGTGTTGTTGTCCTTCGAATCAATGGCTAGGCTTATGCAAGATTTTCCTAGACCCTTTCCAGTTTCTAATCCGCCTAGATCTTTGCATACTCCTCTTGCTTCTGGCGTGCTTGGACAAGGAGTGCTTCCTCCTTATAAAACTATGCATCATGTTTGTCCTACTATAGCCTCTGCTCCAATTGATCAGTTGGAGATTTGATCATCCAAATTAGTTGTGTTGATGGCCATTGAGCGATGTTACCAGAAGAAGTAGTGGCGTCCCTGGGTAATCAGACTTGCAGCGGGATTCCATTGGCCATTGAGTGTTCCAACGGTGTATCCACCTCTTCCTCCCCTATAGATGGACCTTGCGGCTACTTTGCAAGTCTCATTCTTACCATTGATGGAAGGAATGGGATTATCTTTTCTTTCACCAAGAAGAGTTGCACCAACTCTATGCACTGTTGTGGGTTCTGGAGTACTAGCTCCAATTGTTCTTGCAACGAGGTTGCACTCTATCCTGATGTTGATTCATGTTCCTTCTGAGCCTTTGGTACTTTCGCTTGTTTCTGGACCACAATTTCTATGGTTCCGCTTCTCTGAATGGCACTCTCAACATTGATTGTTGAGAGAGGGCACTGAGGGCTTGGGGCTTGTGGTATAGGCACAATTTGAGTCTTCGAAAAGACAAAGTGACTTGGATCGACACAAATGGAACAATTGACTGGCTTAGTACTTCTGGGGTTAGACCAATGAGTTTTGGTATTTGTTCGGATAGTTTGGGGGGATCCAACAACATGGGCTTCGATTCAATGGTTTGGGGTTGGATGGTCATTTCTTACGGTGGCGATTGGGGTTATGGGGGTGATGCGGGTTGTTTGGTGATGATGGTGGTGGATGTAGTGGTATCATGCTTAGGGTCATCCTGGATATCAATGATGGTTTGGGTCGCTCAAGTGGTTTCTTGAGTACGAGGTATGGTTGATGATATGGGCTAAGGGTTAAGGATTTTCACTAGGGAGAGCCTGGTCCTAGGTTTCTTGACCAAAGGGTCTGCAATGAATTTTTCATTAAGGATGTCATTGACATATTTACCTATCAACATAGCTTGCTTTGGAAGCTACAGGAACATGGGCAATGTCCTCTTCTTGCGTTCCAGTGGCTGCGTCTCTTATTCCTCCTCCTCTGGGTCTGTATGAATTGGGGCATATTGCTTTTTCTCCTCTTGGTCCGTATGCATTGGAGAATATTTATTTTTCTCCTTTGGGTATGTATGCATTGGAGCATCTTGCGTTTTCTCCTCTGGGCCTGAGCTTGGTCTTACCCTTGCTTCATGTCGCTTCTTCTTCAATAGCTCCACTGGTAGAAGGTCGTGCATCCCCGACTTGCGCAGGTTGTGTTTCACTCCTGGCCATGAAATTACTTCCTAGTCAAAGGCCTCCTCATCCAAGTAAAATGAAAACATATGTGAATGAAAATATTCATTTTTGACATCTCTAAGCCAAACAAACGTATGGTGGTGACTCAACCCGAATGCAATATTCCTCGTGTTCAGGTTGAGCAACTCCTGTGGTACGCGCAACCTCTAAGTTGCATCAAGCAACCGATTGTACCACTTTAAGAACATTGCATTGTTGAATGTTGTGTTCTCTGAGTCCGACCTTGAGTTCCAAGGCTCAAACATCTTTGTTAGTTGACCTTTATGTGTTGGTGATAACGGTATTCCTAAGGGTGGTGTCCAATTTAGCATGGCGAACAAAAAAAGCATGTATCCATAGATGAAGGTTTTTTCCTTGTCATTTTCTTCCTCACATGCTACCAAGAGTTATTCCAGCAGGTAGCTACACCAATTGAACACCACTCTGTTGGCACAAAAATCTGCCACTAAGAGGGCATCCAACGTGCACTTGCCTTTGTAGTAGGACCTCATTACCTTGCTAGAAATTACATAGAAAGCTATTCTGATTATCTCTGGTAAAATGGGGTCAATATTGGCTATGCGCCCCCCTCTCTGTGTATGAAATCTTTCATACATGATGGGTTCTCCCTTCTTCTTCCCATGTTTACTGGAGCCCTGGAACCCTTTTGAGACGTCTTTTCCTTCGATGGATAGGCCCATGAGTTGATGGATATCCTCTGCATGAATGAGATATCATCTTTCAATCCATAAGATCATGTTGTGTACCCGACTAATGAGGAACTTGGTACACCACGCAACCTCACCGGTAGTGTCAAAGACTGGAAAGTCTCAGAGATTGATGATTGTGGAGTTAAAGAGGTCAATAAAATCCGACTTTGATATGAACTGCATCCCTCCCATATTGTTTGGAGCCACATTCCAGAACATGTCAATATTCATTTGTGGGAATAGAACCTGGTCTATCATTTCGAGGTCCAGGAGCTTCACTTGCTCGACCTTCCATTTGAGGCCACCCACAACCTCAACCCAAAAATCACATGGCTAATCTGGAACTGCTTCCTTGGAGATAAAACTTTGACTTCTTGCAGATCTCGGCATTGATTCTCTATATTGCTAAGAAACTTGGACCAACTATACTGGGCTTCGGGGTCATGACAGAGAGAATTTGCAGGCTCTATGACAGTTTAGAAATCTCAATTACAAAATGGAAAACAATAAGTCTTACGTTGAGTTCGCATAGCATTATACTCAGGCCAGTTGGCAGGCTCTGTCACTACTCCTAGGCCACTCATGATTAACCCTAAAGGCACAACCTAGAGCTGAGGTGTCTGACAACACTATTTAACGGGGTAAATCTATTAGGGGATTCTGGCATTTACTGAATAAGTTGGACAGGGACGTGGCCGACTTCAAGCCTTACCATTTGAACGGTTGAGAATCTTGGCATGAATACCGAAGGAATATTCACGTATTGCAACTTTATGGTCTAACAAAGTTTAGACTGGTTACTGTAGTGATCATAAAGGCTATGACTTGACCGTGTGTGTGTGGCACATGGACTAGGATTGCATTCGGATTCGCTCTCCCTCCGACCATAATGGGGTCCCCATCATATTTAATTACTTTATTTAATGGACTCATGGCTCTTCTGATCCTACACTGCTAAGTAAGTAGTTCCTTGCATTCCAGGCTCGAACATCTTTGTCAGTCGAACTTTATGTGATGGTGATAATGATATTCCTAAGGGTGGCATCCACTTTAGCATGGCGAACACAAAAATAATGTATCCATAGGTGAAGGTTTTCCCCTTGTCATTTTTATCCTCACATGCTACCGGGATTTATTCCAGCAGGTAGCTACACCAATTGAACACCGCTCTGTTGACACAAAAATCCTCCACTGAGAGGGCATCCAATGTGCACTCGCCTTTGTAGTAGGACCTCATTACCTTGCTAGAAATTACATAGCAAGTTGTTCTGACTACCTCTGGTAAAATGGGGTCAATATTGGCTATGCGCCCCCCTCTCTGTGTATGAAATCTGTCATACATGATGGGTTCTCCCTTCTTCTTCCCATGTTTATTGGGGCCCTAGAACCCTTTTGAGACATCTTTTCCTTCAATGGATAGGCCCATGAGTTGATGGATATCCTCTGCATGAATGGGATATCGTCTTTCAATCCATAAGATCATGTTGTGTACCTGACTGATGAGGAACTTGGTACACCACGCAACCTCACCGGTAGTGTCGAAGACTGGAAAGTCTCAGAGATTGATGATTGTGGAGTTAAAGAGGTCAATAAAATCTAACTTTGATACGAACTGCATCCCTCCCATATTGTCTGGAGCCACATTCCAAAACACGTCAATATTCATTTGTGGGAATAGAACCTGGTCTATCAGTTCGAGGTCCAGGAGCTTCACTTGCTCGACCTTCCATTTGAGGTCACCGACAACCTCAACCTGGAAATCACATGGCTGATCTGGAACTGCTTCCTTGGAGATAAAACTTCGACTTCCTGTAGCTCTTGGCATTGATGCTCTATATTTCTAAGAAACTTGGACCAATTATACTGGGCTTCGGAGTCATGACAAAGAGAATTTGTAGGCTCTATGATAGTTTAGAAATCTCAATTACAAAATTGAAAAAAATAAGTCTTACGTTGAGTTCGCATAGCATTATACTCAGGTCAGCTGGCAGGCTCTGTCACTACTCCTAGGCCACTCATGATTAACCCTATAGGCACAACCTGGAGTTGAGGTGTCTATCGACACTATTTAACGAGGTAAATCTATTCGGGGATTCTGGTGTTTACTGAACAAGTTGGACAGGGACGTGGCCAACTTCAAGCCTTACTATTTGAACGGTTGAGAATATTTGCGTGAATACCGAAGGAATATTCACGTATCACAACTTTATGGTCTAACAAAGTTTATACTAGTTATTGTAGTGATCATAAAGGCTATGATTGGACCATGTGTGTGTGGCACATGGACTAGGATTGCATTTGGATTCGCTCTCCCTCTGACCATAATGGGGACCCCTCATATTTAATTACTGTATTTAATGGACTCATGGCTCTTCTGATCCTGCGCTGCTAAGTAAGTAGTTCTACACCAAATTAATACTTAGATGGAAAAAATGAAACACATGTTGCGACACAACANCAGAAATTCAAATATAACTACTATACATGCTCCTTTGGACTAAAGAAACAGTCCTTTATCCCAGTCTCGAGAAATATAGAGTTTCAAGCAAGCGCCATTCACCCATCGTGGTCAAAGTATACCATCCAGTTGCACGAGTCTGACTACTCCAGAGTGTCGGATCTCCGCAACTATAAATGGGCCCAACCAATGCATGCGCAATTTTCCTGGATGTTTCTAGTATCGACTATCATAAAGTAGGACCTTATATCCTTGTGCAAATGTTTTGTACTTAATGTGCCTATCATGCCAAGACTTCTACCTGGCTTTCTCAACTGATTGATGAAAGTCTACTAAAAACCTGGCCTCATCAAGTTCTTGCAACTCCATAACCCTCTGCGCAACTGATTCATCCTATGACATATATGTAACATGTGCGATGTATAGACTAGGGGTAATGAACTCTGCAGGTACCACAACCTCTTTCCCATAGACTAGCTGAAATGCAGTATACTTGTGAAACTTCTTTGTGGTCATCCTGTAAGCCCATAAAACTTTTGGGACTTTTTCATAACAATCTTCCATGTTTGCACAACAAACCTTCGTCAAACCTCTCTCCATAATCTTGTTAAACGCATATACTATGCCATTCTCTTGTGCATGGTAGGGGTTGATTTTATGATGTTGGATTAAGAACTCTGTTGTAATATTTTCTATTGTACTACTGATAAAATGACCACCCTGATCACTAGTCAGACTCCTAGGACATCCAAACCGAGTGATAATGTTTTCAAAAATAAACCTGGCAATAATATAAGTTGAATAGTCCCAAAAAACGACTGCCTCTTCCCATATTGTTAGGTAATCAGTTGCGGTTATAATGTACATGGCCTTTGAATGCTTAGCTATGGGGTTGATTGGTCCAATAAAATCAACCGCCCATTTTTCAAATACTTGCAGATCTTGAACTGGCTGAAGAGGCAATTCATCTCATTTTGATGGCTTACCTACTCTCTGGAAAACATCGCAAGATCTAGTTTACTCCTTCACATCCTTGAAGAGAATGGCCCACCGTAATCCAGCTTGGAGAACTTTCTACGTAGTGGCCTTTCCTCCAACATGGCCTCCCACAACTCCACTGTGTCACTCCCAGAGGATATCCTGTCTTTCATGGTCCAAAATGCATCTCTTGAGGATACTGTCTAGGCCCAACTTATACAATTTCCCCGTGATCAATTGATAGTCCTCTACTCAAACCACCATATAGAATTTCTAAGTTGTGGAGTACATTTCTGGGCAGGCCCATTTACTTAGGAAGATTGCTATGTGTTGCACCTCTTTTGTCACCTAAATGAGCAATAGAACCTTGAAGATCCTGCGCTACTAAATGAGTCCATTAAATACAAAGGCACAAGGAACTATGCCACGCTCTTCAAGGACGTGAAAGCCTAGTATGTCATAGGGAGGACAAAGACATGCATGGTATGCACGACTGTTTGTGACACAGCTACGCATGGGTGTGCGGTTGTGTAGTGGATAGGCACATTGTGATGCATGCCTATGTGTGTGACAGGGGTGCATGGAGGCGCCCTTGTAGGGTGGACAGGCGTGCACACATGCGTGTCGTGGGATGGACAGGTGCGCATGCATGCGCGCCTATGGGGTGAACATGTGTGCATATGTGTGTGCCTGTGGGTTTAAACAGTCGTGCCTTGGGGGCAAGGCTGATGGGTGCAAAACTTATCTTTTTTGGAGATTTTAATGTGTTTTATGGTCAATATGGCTCACCTAGGACTGTATTATGTGGTTGCAGACGATCATTTGCACGATGTCGGTCCATTGGTGAGAGCGGGACCAGTCACAGCTGAGGGATGCCATGGCTATTGAGGATTCGGGGGTTTGTGCCACTTTGCTAGCCTTAGGGCTGCTGAAGTTCTTCGAGTGCCCGTTGATACGAGCGTAGGAGTATCTTCTGCAGTTCCTGATCTGGATGTGGAGTCCAGATTTGCATTGCTTTATGGTGTGGGGAGAGTAGATTGCCTTCACTATGGTGGAGGATGTATACTTTCTGACTAGGCTCCCTTTTCAGGGAACGCCCCTACCAGCGGAGCCTGTGTTACCTGTGGACGTGCAGTTAGCTACCTTGGGCAGGAGGTATTGTTCGAGGGAGAACTTCATGTCAGGCTCTGTAGTGAGTATCGGGGCGATGGATGCTTTAGCTCATCGCTGTGTAGCAGTGACGATTGTGAGGGTATATGGGTCCCTTGTGACTCAGCAGATCAGTGGTGGTCAGCTAAGGGTTATGGGGAGGGCACTGGCCGTAGAGCATTTTGCCTGGGGTTTTTTGCTGCATGCCAAGATGGTAGGGCAGTTGGACAGATGTCGGACTGCGGACTCAAGGGACTTTGCCTTTGGGTCCATCTTAGTGGCCTGGTTTTTGGAGAGGATGCCAATGTTGTGCCCTAGAGTTTTATTGGGCGCACCTGGTGCATGAGAGCTGCGATTGAGGTGGTGGTCGACGATTTTGATTCGCCATGATGGTGGTGAGGGCGGCCATTTTTTCACAGCTAAGGTGGCACAGGTGTGGCAGTAGATGTCGCAGATCATACTGCAGTATCCATACTGTGGTGTTGACTTCCAGGGTGATTCGGATATGGTGTTACCTCTAGGGGAGGTTTTTGACCACCGAGGTATGTTTGTGATTTTGATTATGTTGATTTTTATTTCTTTGAGATAGCATGACATGTGTATTTTGTATAGATGTTGATACTATCATTTGGTTGTTTGTATGTGCAGATGTGGGACCTCGCGGGCGTGAGGTTGAGCTGATGAGAGCGTCAGCTTGGTAGGAGCTGGGGAGACCACCACGGGGAGGGCCGCGAGTAGGAGAGAGACGTCGACGTGAGGACGCTGAGCCGAGACTAGCCGGTGATGAGAGAGTGGCTAGGAGATGCCCTTTTGATGCCCCTGGTGCCAGGCCATCACACGCTCCTCCGGCAGAGGCCGGGGGAGATTTTGAGGATATTCGTGACCACTTGCAGGTGGTGCTACAGGGCATTCCTGAGGGCATGTGGTCACGCATCCAAGATGAGGGCATCCTGGAGCAATGTGTGGGATTTCCGCTGACGTGGCGGGTCGTGGTGCGGCGAGCAGCAGTAGCAGGTGCTGCAATGACCGGACGGTTACCTCCCAGTCCGGAGGGACCAGTAGTGGGTGGGGCACCACTGCCTGAGGGAGGGGTAAGAGGTGGTGCTCTAGAGGCACTTGGAGTGTCGCTCTATGTATGTTTGTATTTTGTATATAGACTGGTGAGCCCATTTTGGTGTAGTGAGACCAGTTTTGTACTGAGGTGCTTCACTGGCCTATGGATTTTGTATATGATGTTTTTTATGTGTATGTAAACATTTTGATGGCACTGTTTGACCAATTTATATATATATGAGTATACATTTTGGGGTCTTTGTGATGTTTACATGTGTTTTTTAATGTGTTGATGATGTCTAATCTATATATGTTGTGACAAACTCTTGATGGTTTATGTGTGTGTAGAGATATCTTGATGTGATATATGCCAATCAAGTATAATATTAACTATGTTATCTGTAATTTGATTCAATTGTCTTGGAATATGTGTAAATGTAATGAAATCAAAATGTTGAGACAAAATTCTAACTTATAGGTATTTTCGAAAGAGGCAAGGATCGCGGACATGGTACACATTGTTGAGCTGGAGGACGACTAGTTGAGAGTCAAGAAAGATGCTAAGGTGATGAATACGATGATGATGGGCATCAGTGAGGAGGCTAATGATGATAGTGTATTCGGCATGGTTGTTGGTTGCTGAGCCCAAACATATGCTGCTAGAGTGGAGCAGTTCATGTGAGGGGGTATAGAGGGCCCAAGTTGCCGAAGTGAGATTTTGTGTCCACTGGCTAGCACCATCGGCGTAGCCGATGTGGTAGGCCAGTGGAGGAAGCATATGTCAATAACACAAATGATAGTTTAGACGTGAGGGATGGAAAAAAGATTAAAAACACTATAAAAGAAATAACCTAATGTAGAATGGCTATGCTTAGGCATAAAATTTCTTCAAGTATAACCCGTTGACAGGTTCTTTGAGAGAGAGACCTTCTGGGGAAGCCAGGATGTATGCGCCTTTGGTAAGGCAATGTTGGATAATGTAGGGGGCATGCCATAGTGACTCAAATTTTCCATGACCGATGGTATCGTGAGAGATATCGTAGGCAAGGATGAGGTCCCATTCGTGAAATGAGTGAAGGTTGACATGGCGATCAAAGGTGGCCTTTGACCGTTTCTTGGCTACCTCATTTTTCTGTAATGAAGATCGATGATCTTCATACAGGGACTCTAAGTTCAGCAAACGCTGCTCCATTGGAGCAGTGTCAGGTAATAGCTCAATTGAGGTGCGTAAGGTGGGAATTTCACACTCGATAGGAAGAGTGGCCTCGACCCCATGGACTAAATGAAATGGTGTGAAACCAGTGGCCGTTTTCATGGCCATACGGTAAGCCCATAGCGCAAAAAATAACATATGATGTCAATTGGTCTTATGTTTGTTAACCATGCGCTGCAACATGGTCTTGAGGACCTTGTTAACTGCTTCGACCTATCCATTAGACTGAGGGCAATATGGTGAGGCAAACTCATGGGAGAATCCCAACCGAGATGAGAGTTCAACAAAAATCTCATTCTCGAAATGTTTCCCGTGATCAGAAACTAGTTGGAGTGGTACTCCAAAGCGAGATATGATGTATTTAAAGAAAAAACGCACTTTAGTGTCAGCGGTGTTGTTGAAGGTGGGCATGGCTTCAACCCATTTTGTGAAGTAATCGATTGCAACAACTATGTATTTGTGTCCATTGCTGGATGGGGGATTACAAGTCATGAAGTCGATGCCCCATTTACAAAAGGGGCCTGCAGTAATGACTGGGTGGAGAAGAGCAGGTGGTGCTCGTGCTTTGTTGGTGTAAAGCTGACATTTATCACATCGCTTCATGGCATGAATGCAATTGTGAAACAATGTAGGCCAAAAAAAACCTTCTCAGATGATTTTCTGAGCAGTGGACATTCCCGAAAGATGGCCCCCGCATGCGCCGCTATGGCAGTCGTTCAAGACTCTATCGACCTCATCAATAGTCAAGCATTGACGAAGTATGGTGTCAACCCCTCACCGATATAAGATATCTCCGATGGGGAGATAGCAGGGGGCCTGGTGGCGAATACGACAGTGATCATCTCATGAGAGGTGGTTATCGAACTTTTGGGTTTGGAGGTAGACGATGAGGTCGTCGTACCAAGCATCATCCGAAGCGATATAAAAGAGATGTTCGTCGGGGAAGCCGATATTGACGGGGTCACTGGTAGTATCAGAGGGGAAGCCCATGACAATTTCGGCGAGGACGAGAACTTTCTTGCTCTTGGGTGTTGAAAATTCAAGATCGTACTCCTGAAGGATAACGATCCATCAGGAAAATTTGCCATTAATTTTTCGACGACTAAGCAAGTATTGCATAGGGTTGGAATCTGCTACGACTTTAATCGTGCAAAGCATAATGTAATGACATAGTTTTTGGACTGTGAGGATGACTGCAAGGGCTAGTTTCTCTTTGTGCTTATACTTCAAGGGTGGCCCTAAGAGGTTTTTACTAATGTAGTAAATGACATGCTCACCATCGTCATCACCGATTTGAATGAGAACTCCTGCTACTGAGACAACTGATGTTGATATGTAGAGGATATAGTCACGATTATAGTTGGGTGAACTAATTAAAGGGGCGTTAGACAACACTATTTTAAGATCGTCAAATTCTTTTTGGGCATGTTCATCCCATTGAAATGGGATGTCATGGCATAGTAAGCGAAGGAAACCATGTGCTTGAGTGGCATAGTCTGGGACAAATCGCCGTAGAAAGTTATCTTTTCCTTGTAGGCTCTGGAGTTGACGTAAATTCCAGGGGGTGGAATTTCTGTGATGGCTTGGAATTTAAGGGGGTCCATAGTAATACCACTTTGGGAAACGATGAATCCGAGGAGGCACCCTGCAGTGACGCAGAACACGCACTTGAGGGGGTTCAAGCAGATGTTGTACTAACAACACCATTGGAAGATGATCTGTAAATCATCAAGATGTTGGGTGCATTTATTGGATCAAGCTGTGAGATCATCCAAGTATGTGAGGATGATATGAGCCAGATCGTGAAAAATGTATGTCATAGCATGTTGGAAAGTTGCACCAGCATTCTTGAGGCCAAAAGGCATGACACGATATGCAAAAGTACCCCAAGGGGTGGTGAATGCGGTTTT
Organism: Picea sitchensis; assembly: GCA_010110895.2. Classification (NCBI taxonomy): domain Eukaryota; kingdom Viridiplantae; phylum Streptophyta; class Pinopsida; order Pinales; family Pinaceae; genus Picea; species Picea sitchensis. The sequence continues at coordinate 19,420 of SNQJ01S0041902.1, forward strand.
GTATTGATCGGATGGGTGGATTTGGATTTGATTATAACCAGAGAAACCGTCCATGAAGGATAGAGCCTCGTGGCCTGCGTAGTCGTTGATAATTTCATCGATGAAAGGCGTTGGAAAGTTGTCTTTGGGACATGCGTGATTGAGATCACAAAAGTCCGTGCAGACGCGGATAGTGCCCTTTTTTTTTTAATGGGTACAGGGTTGGAAACCAATGAGGTATAGGCAATGGGGTAGATGAACCCAGCCACATGTAATTTTTTAATCTCAGCTTTAATGGCCACTGTTTTGGATGGGTGTAGCGGTCATTGTTTTTAACGAACTAGTGTAATTTCAAGCCAGGTGTCGATGCAATGTTCGACAATAGAGGGATCAAGGCCAGGCATCTCTGTGTATGACCAGGAAAAAATATCCCGATATTCTTGGAAGAGGGCTGTATAGGCGGTGATTTCTTGAGGAGGGAATGCAGCGTCGATGGTGATTTCCTCGACGATTCCATTTTTTATGGAAATATCAATTTTGATGGTCGGGGAAATGTTGGCCATGTTGCCTTCTTCAAAAGCATCAGGGGCGGGAATGGGGTTGTTGAACCAATCGATATGCCTTGATGGGATTAAATCTTTGGTTTTGACTGCGTATATGGGGTGTTGGTTAGGAGGCGTGGAGGCTTCTTATGGAAAGAAGAGCACTCTGTGGTGTAGCGCATCCAATGGGTAGTCGAGGGTGTTTAACTCTTCAAGTATGTCCTCGTCACAGTGGAATTGGCAGGAATACAAGGGATTGTAAAGAGTGATATCGATGACTATCACCATGTGGTTTTCCTTTGGTGATGAAGAAGCAAGGGGAATGACACAATGAGATTGTGATGGTTCGCTCGACATAAACCAAATATTGAGGTACTAAGGAGTACTAGTGGTAGTTGGACGTAAAATTTTTGTAGGGAAATGAACGGGAGAATTGGGGAGATTTGGGGGTAAATCCTCGGATAAGTCATCCAAGAACCAAGGAGGAATAGGGAGTGCCTTTGGTTCAGGAGAAATGATATGAAGAATCTCAAGTGGTGAGGTAAGGTCAACCATCGATTCTGTAGGGGGCGCAGGGGTTTGAATTAGGGTCATTTGGCGTTGCCTGTATTCAATGATCATAGGACATTGATATGTAAAATGATCTAAAGATTCACATAGAGAGAAAGGGCATCTCATACGTTCATTGACTGAAGTCATGACATAATGGATGTCAGTGATGTTTGGTAGGGATGATGTAGCTGGGTTGGGTTTGTGTTGGAAGCTTTGGCGTACTGCGACTAATGTCTACCGGAAGTGAGGTAGTGTTGGGCAATGGTGTGTATAATGGCCATATTCTGAACATATAGCGCAAGCGAATTTAGTTCACAGCCCTTCGCTACTTGAGTTAGGGGAGGTAGCGACAGTACTTGCTAGAGTGGTGGGTGGTGATGGTGTTTGATTGAGGGGAATTAGGTTACGTAACTTGGGTAGAGATGGGCATTTGTTGGTTGGGTGTCCATATTTCTCACATAGCGCGCAAGGAGGTTGGACGCATGGGGGAAGTGAAGCTATGGGATCCTTCTTCTTTCGCCTACCCCCAGCTATGGCAAGGAGGTTAGTGAGTGGGGGTGTAGAGGGTATGGTGGGAGTGAGTATGGGAATCGTCATTGGGATTCCTTTCATTTGGGGGGGAAGGGATGGTTGAGGAACCATCTCTGGTGGATGTAAATACCAAACTAGAATTGCCAACACCATATTAGGGAGGGTAAGTGTTACGGCTACTTGGAAAGCTTGTACGCCAGGTGGAGGGTAGAAGAAGGGGATTTGAGTAATGGCTCGGGGAACTATCTCCCAAATCAGGATATGGCCTTGGGGAGAGGTGAAATCGTGGACTGGTGGAGTTGACGAGTTCGTAGGAGGCTCATGAGGGGGGAGATCTGCGACTAGTGGGACGTCAGATATGATAGAAGCCTCCCTAGGAGGAAGGGTATCCTCTATGTCAGTTTTGTTGGATGATACGACGCATACTTGATTGGAAGGATGAAGGAGCGGTGGTGCCCCATGGTAAGTTCCTAACAATGATGGGTCTTTGAAAATTCTGGGACCCATTTCGATGAGTGGGTATGCGTCCTGACTCGTGTGGATGAGAGGGAGAATGTTATCGATGTTGGCAGATGGGTTAGGCTCGTAATGTGAAACTTGGTCAATGGTAATGATCTTCCCATTATGGGGGAACATCACTGTTCAAAATATGGAAGAGGCAACTACCTTCATAGCGTACATGTAGCTACGACCAAACAAGATATTATAATTGAGTGGGGCATCAATAACTTCAATGTCAATGAGAATGGTCTTGCCCTTGAGTTCTACAAGGACATTTTGGAAGAGCCCTTCGGGAGAAGATGGTCATCTGTCATAATCTCTTAAGGTAATGGCAAATGGTATGAGTTCGTGGGAACCAAGTTTCTGCCATACAGACTTGGACATAATGCATGTGGATGCACCTTCATCGATGATGCGCCAATGAATTGTAATGTTCCAAATTTTTACTGGGATTTGAAAAGTGATTAGAGCGGGAAGGCGAGGTTCTCCGTTGTCGAGATCAAATGTGATGAGTTGAATATCCGCGACGTCAACTACCCCCAAGGTGGAAAGTAATGATTTCCGCTGAGTGGGACAAGTTTGAAGGACTTCTGAGACTGACATGGTAGCCGAGGATTGTGCTAAGTCATCGACCAAACTGTAATTATGAGCCGCCCTAGTCTAGGGGTTGTGGACATTCCTGCGCAATGGGATGCGAGGGATGCGAAGAGGTGTTTCGGTGTTAGGGCGAGGAATCACCAACGGGGGTCCCGTTGGTGCTGGGATTGTTTCTGGGGGAATGGGAGGAGACTTAGCGGATGCACGATATTGACGACTACGTGTTTGCAGAAGGATTTGTTCCTCAGTAGTGAGGAGGATAGTACAATCTACGGTATTTTTTGGATTGAGGTACTATCCCAACTGTTGTTCCTGAGTCTGTACTTAAGGCTTAAAGTACAGTGTCAAGGCATCCGAAAGTATATTAAAGATTTATAAAAAGATTACGCTAACCTTCGGTATAGGAAACTAATGAGGGTTTCTATGTTCTCGTTGTCTACCTTCCAACTGTTCCTGGGTAGTAATATCTTGTTCAATGGCTCCCCATGAACGTTCTAGTTCCTCCCAGGTGTTAGTAGTTTTAAGGATTGTGTCAAAAAGATTTAAAGCAATATGTGTTTGATTTGATAGTCCGGGCTCAATATTAGGTTGAGTTGCTGCAGGGACAGTCATTGAGGAACAGTACCAGTAAGAAATGATTTAAAGATAGATTCCAACGCTGTTTCAATTTGGTCAAAATAAAGAGAAGTTTTTGCATGAAGAACAAAATAGGAATGCAAACTGAAGGCCCTTTCCCGTAATTGTATTATTTTTAGTAAAAAGACGTGGGGTGAGAGAAAAACATTTAGCTGTAGATAACGTAAGGTTCCTGTCAATAGAAAACTCACACATACACAGAAGAAGAAACTAGTATAGAAATAATTGACATAGTGTAAAGAAATATATAATTCTGTAAATGCAAATTGGTCTTACACCCGCTGATAGCTGGTGCAGAGGAAAGAAAAGAAACAATTACAGAAAGATGAAATCCCTTCACTATAGTAGTGGTCGTACTAAAGTATAGTGTTACGCATCAATTATGAAAAGTGGAATGAAATGAAATAAGAAACACAACGAAACAAACTTGTAACACAGTCGTGACAGAATCAGGAATCTTCAAACTTGCTAGTATTAACTTCTCGAATGCAAAAACTCTATTACAATAACTACCAATAAGGTCCCCTCTCAGTTCTTCTTGTTTTGTGATCTATTTATACAAATTTGCAGATCAGTTTAGAAACTCAACGGTTTCATAAATTCAGTTACCAACGAGAGGAGCGAAATCACTCCACCTCTCCTACTCTATTTTCAAAAAGTGCCAGGTGCTTGTCTTTGCGTGATTCGGTGCATATGATACATTTGTCCACAAACTGGGATACAAGCTGCGAAGGTTCTGCTTGACAGCTGGGAGGAGAGAAATCACTCCATCTCTCCTACTCTATTTTCAAAAGGTGCCAGGTGCTTGTCTTTGTGTGGATTCCGTGCATATGATACATTTGTCCACAAACTGGGATACAAGCTATGAAGGTTCCGCTTGATAGCTGGCCTCGGCGAAATAGCATTCTCGGGCTAACTGTGGAAGCCTATCACCCATTTGTGCATCAATGATGTCAAGGGCACTGAGTTGTGCGCTAGGTTGAATTAAGTGTTTGTTGACCTGAGCGATGTCCACCCTGTCCGTCTTAGAGATATCCTCTGAATCTCTCTCATTCTTCTCCTTCAGATTGAGGGAAATTTGATCTACATTCATTTGCCTCAACGTCTCTGAGTTACCTCCACTCTCCATTCCTAACAGCTCTCCATCTATAGCATTGAAGGCTTATTCTAATGAATTGGTTACTTTTTGGGCCTGTTGCTTGCTTAAGGTAATATTATGTTCCCAATCCTTTAACAAAATATTACCTCTAGTTTGTTCAGCGATTGTGAGTCCGGGAGAACCTGCTGAAAATCTGTTGTTAGTAGCTATCACTGCCTCTTGAAAGGCGACCCGAGCAGCCTCTGCATTCTTTTCTTTGACAATCAGATTCTCAGAAATCCGATGCATTAACAGGCAATCTTCTCAAATCACTCCCACTTTGTCTAGCAGAATCTGTTGTGCAGAAGAGATCCTGCTCCGAATATCGATAGCTCAGGATTTAAAACCCTCGATGTCGATCACCCTGCTTTCAGCGACCACTAAATGAGCCTGAAGCTCTGTGATCGTACTCCTTTGCTGACCCGACTGTATCCGACCATCTCGGATCACCAAATGCGCTTGTTCCAACTTGGTTTTGAGGACTTCTATTTCCTTTTTATCAGCCAATCGGGTGAGTTCTATTTCCCCACTCGCCTGACTCTTAGCGCTTTTTGCTGCCAAAACTACTCTGGCTTCAAGAGTCTTGGTCAGGTGATTCTTTCTTTTAAGCTGACTTTTTAACATCCCGACCGAGAATTGATTCGCCGACGCATACGCTCCTAGCATTCCTGCAATCTCTGTGGAAAATTCATCATTCTTTTTGTTCTTACCATCTGTCATCACTTTGAATTTTTTAGCAGTTGATCCTTCATCCTGATAGAACTCCCTTTTCACAACTGCTTTTCTCTTTTTTTCAAAGAAGAACTCATTTGGAGGAAGTTCTTCTGCTCTGATAGGCATTAGTTCTTCACCGAAAATCCATCCTTCTTCTATATTTCCTTGCGTTGACTACAAGGGGGTGACAGAAGTGATGGGTTCCCCGATCTACTTTGCTGCCTTTCCTAGTGTGATGACTGAGTCCTGCTCCTTCAGAGGATCGGAGGTTTTCATCTCAGTCTTTGGATTCTGGGTTTCTGGCGGGTATGTTTTTCTTACTTCCACCTCTGAACTATGTTCCTTGGGTGGGTCCGTAGTCTCTTCTCCTGCTTTGGGATTTTTCTCATGCTCCCCTTCCTGGTGTTTTTCGGGGTTAGAAATTTGACCCTCGGAACTTTCAGCATCCTCATTTTTATCCTTGGAAATACCCAAACCTCCTAGCACAACGGGGAGACATCTTCATCTATGCTCCTGAAACTTTAACACAGAGGCCATGTCTTCAGGTGCTAAAGATCGGATTTGAACTAGCACTTCCCCATAAGACCTCGCCCCTCGGAAAATATCATCTGAGGGTGAACACTCGTTAAGAAAATATTAGATTAGGCTACTAATTAATCTTGCTATAATCATGTCGCAACCTCGTGAGTCGGGGTTTTAGGATCTTTAACTCTATGAAAGAAAGTGCCGAGTGGCGAGGTGCCGAGAACCAAATTTAACCATGGTTAGTTTTTTACCTTTAATCTCTGACCAAGCTTATCACAAAGTTATCGTGTTCTCGGCTATCGGGGATGTAAGAACAAAAACTTAGGTTTGACGAATGCTGAGGCACGAAACCCCGATGACGTCTAATCATGGGTTAAAGGTTTTACCCTAGTTAATGCCTTGGGCGAAAATTAAAAACGAGTTCGCAGTTTCAGGACTCGGGACTTGTGAATTCAAGGATTAAAGTATCCAACTTGCAATACCCCGAAATAAAACAAAAGAGCGAACATACTTGCGAAAATGGATCTATTTTGAAAGTAGGAAAAGCATTTCTTGTTCAGGCGACAAGATTTCATAGTTTTAAGATCTCGGAAGAAAAAAGAAAGTCAACTTAGATTTCAAGTTTCAAAAATTGAAAATTTTTTGGAAGGTAAAAAACAAGGGCGGCTCCAACATAGGCTACAACTAGGGATCCCGCTTCCCTGTGAGGCGGGAAGAATAGTAGACCAGGTGCCAATATTGGGTAAATGGAGTCACAGGCTAAAATCAACAGAAAAATTCAAGAAAAAAGATAGAAAGGGGGGGAAATCTTCGCTTTGTACCTCAGAAATTTTTTTCGAACTCAGATACTCTTTCCAAACACAGCTGAAGTCACTTTCACAACTTTCCCTTTCTCACTACTAACTTTGGGGATGCTTTAAGACAGTCAAAACGACCCTAGGATATTCAATAGATCTTAGGATTCTCAGCTTGCATTAAAAGAATACTATTATACAATTTTAAATAGGGAAGTCCCATCGGAATTTGTGGAAATGATCAGGCTTTCAGAAAGTGTTGGTTACCGAAGTAGATTGATATTTATGTGTAACATCCTTACATATATCTCAGACATTGCTTCACTGCCAGCGAGCCTGTTCAGTACCCCAGTGAAGTTGTCTGACCCCTTTTTCACTGAATTGCTTTTCACCACTTCGGAAAATATTTATGCGTTTAAACGCTAAGACGAGGGCAATGATTTCTGAATTTCCTTTCATCGTCTTAATGGACTAGGTGAGGGCAATCATTTATGAATTTCCTTTCACCACCTGTCTTAGTATTTACTTTTAAAACACGA